>PVJH01000086.1:0-78377 GCA_004026705.1 Nesogale talazaci
AATACAATACAGGTTGCTCAGTGCAACTCACTGGAAAAAGTTAACTATAATACAATACAGGTTGCTCAGTGCAACTCACTGGAGTCCTCTGTAGAGCAATCCAGGCTATTGGTTACAGGCAGCAAACGGCAGAGCAACAGTCACCAACTATCAGCCAGATGACAGAGTCCAACAGTCCCCAGCTCAAGAGATGTATATCCCAGAAGCGTGGCGAAGCAGGGCTTGAAGGATCCTCAACTCACAGTAACACAGTCCATGGTTAGGTGTCCCACGGGCAGTGTTGCTTGGAGGTCGAGGCACAGGAAGAACAAGGCAGCTCTCTGGTCCGAAGATCCGAAAGCAAGCGAGAGAGAGGGCGGAACCTGCGAAGCCCCTCCCACATCCGCCCCTCAACTCATCCTGTGCGCTCATTGGCTGTGCCGTCACAACAGATCCACCAATCTTCTGTGGCCATGTTGGCATAACAAACCTACCCATCACACTGACACAATGGGCTCAAGCACAGGAACACTTGTAAGGATGGCACAGACTGTACTGTGTGGCTCATCCTATAGGGCAGAGAACCCTATGGATCAGAACCAACTTTATCACACTGAAAAAGCACAACAAACTTTTATAGCCTTTTAGTGATCAATAGCATTCATCCTCCTAAGAGGAGACACTTTTTTAAAGCCTGGTATCATTTATAGGTCTCTTTCTGCATCAGTCTGTATAAGGTCCAGTGAATAATTACTGTAACACATCTTTAAAATTCTAGTTTAGAAAAATGCCATCTACATTATCCAAATGCAATTATTATTAAGAATAGAATTGGGGAGGCATTTTAAGAATATTTGATTTAATCCTTCATTTGCATTACCTTTGGATTGCACAGACAAACTATTTCCCAGAAGATAAACACTATTTTCTATTATATAATCTTATACGTTCTCAAGTATTTTTAATTCATTATTTTATTTTTCTTCATACAGACAAGATGTCTGTTTACTTGTAATGTGGCCTGTAGTAGAAAAAAAATTATTGGATTTACTTTTTCTCTGTGTGGATTATTTTTCTTAACCCTTTTTTCTCAAATAAGGGACTGGATTTGAAAGAAAACTACTAATTAATTTGAAATCTTCTGAGATTTAGTAATTAAAACATTGGTTATATGTTTTTCACTTGTTCCATGACAGAAAATTTCTACTATGAGCTTTTAAATCTTGCTGGTGGTTTTTTTCTTTCTTCCTCTTTATTTTTATCTTTATATTATCATTAATATATTTTTTCTTTCTGCTTTGTTTTTATGGTTTCTGTTAGGTTTTCGAGTTTATGAAATATCGAAGGAGTGAATGCACAGAGACCATAAATGATGCAATGGCTTATCAGGAAGGTGGAAAAGGGTTGGGGGGAACTAGGGCACAAATAATGAATGTTGGAGGGGGGGGGAACATTAGAACGGATTGTGATAATGTATGTACAACTCTTTTAAAATCAAATTGAAAAAAATAATAAAAAACAAAAAGCGAACTGACTATGGAAGAGTATGATATTTAGATGTTACATCAAGAAAACGACTCGCAAGGGAAAGCAAAATGAACCTATGGTTACCTTGGGTGAAAAAGGAAAAGTTTTTGCTTAGGGGTCATTGAGTTTATGCTAATGGTGGTGGAACAATTTGGAAAAGGTAGTCAACAATAGTTTTACAACACAGAGTATAATCAATGGCACTGAATAATACATTTAGAAGTTATAGAATTAGAGAATGTTTTGCCTTGTATATTTCTTCCAGAATTAAAAAAAATTACACAAAAACTTTGGTTATAATAAGCAATCAACATTCCACAGGGAACCCCCAAATTACAAATGGGATGCATTTCAAAAGTTAAATAGAAAGTAAGCTTTTTAGAAATTGCAAAAAGCATTTTGCAAATGAAAACATAGTTAAAAATGATAGCTGAATCTCTGGGCTTGCCCATGAAAATCTAACCCATAATTCTGAGTCCAAGTGCTTCGAGAAGAGATTTGTAAGAGAACATTGACTGGCTTGTTTCATGGAGATCAATTAATTTAGCATTGTTGCCTTGTCATTTTAATTCTTAAAATTTTATTTCCTTAGAGAGGGAGCAGACCTCATCCTGATGCACCAATCCTTGAGGGCAACATACCAGCATGAACCAGAGGCCTAACAGAGAGGACTATGGGTCCAGTCCTAATTCCAGCTCTGTCTCTACCCCCTGCCCCCAAAGAATGTACTGCAGAGGGCAGCATGGAAGATATAGCCCAGGGAAAATGACAGATCTTCCCAGAACATACAGGAGCAGAGAGAGAGAGGGAGGGAGAGAGACGGCATCCTGGCCCACCAAGCCTCAAGGATGACATTCCTGCTGGAGCAACCAGTGCAAAGAGAGGAAAAGAGTGCCAGACCCACCACCGATCCAACATGCCCTCACTGATCCCAGAGCTAGAAGAGACAACACTGGACACGCAGTGTGGGAACTGTGACCAGTTTAAACAGCTCTTCACGCACCCCACCCCCCACGCCACCCCCTACCCTCACACACACACACACACTGGAGTGAAACACAAAGAGAGGATAATAGAGCAGTGAGGGAAGCAAAGCAACAGAGTCCTGAAGGAATCACGAAAGCAGACTTCTGACTCAGGAAACAGTGCTTGGCACCTCATCAGACCTGATGGGAAAATGTTCCTGAGGGTCAGGAGACAGAGCTGGAACTATTTATAGGGTGTTCTGTTCTTTTAGCATGTCTATATGAGAGTCAGGATGGTTTATAATCCTGAGGAGAAAGCAATGGGACTGACAATCATGGGGGACATGGAAGAGGAAGAGGTGGGGAAAGACAGAAGCGAGCCCACAAACCCAGAGAGAAGGAAACAACAAGTGATCTAAAATCAACAGCAGGGATTTGGTCTATGCACATATTTATGTTAAGTATGAAGGTACCAAAGGGACATTGGACCTCTACTGAAGTCTACCCTCAATGCAAGCACATTTTGTTCTAATAATCTGACATTCTCTGATGCTCACCTTCCCTACACTGAAGACAAAATGGGTGCAGAAACAAAGGCAGTGATGAAAACTGATGGTGCCCAGCTTTTACAAGATATAGAATTCTTAAACAAGTGACCATCTAGCAGGGAAGCAGCAAAGCCCACAGGGAAGAAGCACACCAGCCTGTGATCATCAGCCGTTGATGAGCTCAGGTATCAGAAGACTCAAAACAAACAATCCCATCGCCCAAAACCCATCTGTAGACAATTGGACAGCCCTTCACAGAAGGGTCACAGGAAAGGATGAATCAGCCAAGGTAAACTATAGTACCAATGAAACACAAAACATTCCTCTAGTTCTTTTTTTTGTTTTTTGGGGCATCACTGCCTCTGGTAGTCGTGGGTGCAACCCAGTGCCGCCCCTGGATTTGAACCGCCAAGCCTGCAGGCCGTAGCCCCGCACTCAACCACTTACGCCACCGGGGCTCAGCCCTGTTCCTCTAGTTCTTTAATACTTCTTCTCCCCCACTATCATGACCAGTTCTACCTTACCATCTGGATAAACCAGAGCACGTACACTGGTACAGATAAGAGTGCTCTACACATAGAATCCAGGACTGACAAATCTCTCAGGAACAGTATTGGGAGTAGTGATACCATGAGGGTAGGGGGAAGGTGGAAGGAGAAGGGGGAACCTATCACAATGATCAATCCCCCTCCCCACCACCATACACACACATAGGGAGATGAGCAACAGAAATGTGGGTGAAGAGAGGCAGAGGACAGTATAATATATGAAAATAATTCACATTTTATCAAGGGTTCACAAGGGTGGGAAGGTGGGGGAGGAAGGGAAAATATAAGACTTGATTCCAAGGGCTCAAGTAGAAAGAAAATGATTTGAAAATGATGATGGCAACATACATACAAATGTGCTTGATACAATTGATGTATGGAATGTTATAAAAGCTATGAGTCTCCAATGAAATGATTTATTAAAAAATTATTCCCTAAATCTGTATTAGTCAAATAATTATACCTTTCTATAAAGCCTGCCTATTTAATTTCTTATAACCATATAAATTGTTTTATAAATTTGATTTATTTTAAAGCAAAAATCAACACTTTTCTTGGACAAAAAATCTGTTTAAGTTTTACTTGTTTGTTTAATGTTTATTATTTGCTTGCCATGAAATGTATGCAAAGTTAAAATTCTTTTTCTAATTATTGGATTTGATAGTGTTGATCTATAGACTATTTTTCTTGTTTTAATTTAAATCTTGGTCAGGTAAAGTCTTTGATAACAATGACTTCGAAGCTCACTGGTCAACACTACCAAATTGGTTCATTTGTTGTTGTTTTTTTCACTTTTGCCATTTCATTTGGCACTATTAGTGCTAAATATACCAAAAAGACACCAGAGGCTAATACGGTGACTGTTATTTATTGAAGGAAAGATACTAACAATATCGCAAATAGAAAGCCCGTGTCTCTTTTATCTGCTTTTCAATCTTTCTGGAGTTACTATTGTCTTCTCTTGGGAAATCCCAACAGGTGGGCAGCTGGTAAAGTAATCTGAGAAATGTAGTTTCCAGACCTACTTCCACCACCCCAGGGCAGAGTATAAAGTGGTGGGCTTATAGCTGAAAATATAAATTATCAGCAAAAAATGAATCTATTAAGACAAGGACCATTTGTTCTATATACAAAGGCTTCAACATGGAAGATACTCTAAATATTTCTTGGTTGTTAATTAATTCTCTGCCTTGCAATGGACTGGACATTGAAGCATATTAGGGTTATTAATCTTAATTGTATTCTTACTAGAAAGGAATTTGGTCCTGTTTTAAGTTTTTAAAATATGCCAGGACAAGAAGGAAGAAAATGTTTTGAAACTTATTGTGATAGCAATTGTACAACACTGCTTGATATGACTAACTATTGAATGGGATAGTGTTTGGATTATATCCAAATAAAATGGCTTGAAAAAATGGCCGAGTATCCATGCCCTATAGACAGTTTATTTTAAAAATTAATATAGTAAATCATTTCATTAATCTCCAACTCCCTCATTTGAAGTACCTAATTGTTTTCATGGCTGAGGTTACACCTTTAAACAGTTTTTTACTTTAAGTGTTGAGGATGTTTGGGCAGCTAGATGAAGCAGATTAGGCTCATTTACAGAGGATGAAATAAACTCCAGTGAAGTTTTTATGAAATGAAGTGAATATAAGTTATATGAAAAGTTCTTTTCAAGGTTAATTGTCCAATATTAAAAGAAAGATCTTAATATAACATGCTGTCTATCCCATGGATTCATGCCTGAGTTCTAGAGAAACAAACAAATCAAGTTTTCCTATGATATCTGTGGCAGTCATGTGCTTATGTTAATTTTATGATTGAAATGTAGGGGTGGAGTCTAGTCTATTAATCTGGAGATAGCCACTGAGTAGCCAATGAGGCCTCTATGTGGGCATGGCTTTCTCTTGAGACTTTTGGGAAATCTCGCAATATTTCCCTGGTGAAGATGAGAAGCTATCATCTCCAGTTGTTGGGAGTTAGTCTGAGAGATGATGAATCACAAACAAGACAAGATGACAGCGTCCAAGAAACCGGAGGATCCGGCAGAGAGACCACACAGCTTGCCTTGATGGAACCAGACCTCTGAAGCTGGGGTGACCACATGGAGACCTCTGCCAGTGATGAGTTGCTTCTGCCACTGCTGGATGCTGTTGATGAACCTTGAGTCCTGGAAGTGAGGAGCCATGGGGAGACCCCTGCCGGTGCCAGGATTCTGCACCCACTGACCTGTGACTTCGTGAGTTGGAAGGAGACTTTATAGACCTTTTTCGGGCATATGGGTTAATATCGGACTTATGACTTTGTATTTGACTGGATTGGGATGCTTTCTTAATGTCCTATTTCTCTAATATATAAACCGTACCCTTATATCCATATGCATGTCTATGAAATTTGTTCCTCTAGTCTGCCTGGACTAACACAATATCCATGGGAGTTTTTACCCTCACATATCCCTAGCTGGGGCACCTGGTGTGTGTCAATGGTACTCTGTAGCACATGGGTCACCATAAGTCAGAACTCATTTGATGGCAAAGGGTTTGTATTTGTTTTGTTTTCTTGGAGCTTGAGACAATAGAAATAGGGATGGTAGCCATGGAAAACTGTATTTTGGTACAGATAGTGGTGCTTTAAAAATCAGAAGTCTGAGGCAGCATAGACAGCACTCTGGTGAGGGAGCTTTGTTGTAAGCAATAGGAGAAACTGGCTCAAAGAGTCAGAGAAGGAAGATGATGGATGTCAGGGAATTGCTCATTGGAGTAATTCTTGGAGTATGCCTGTGCAAATTCTTAGGAGTTTTCAGAATCAATTGGCAGAAATTAGAGTGTGGACATGGAGAGAAAATAAGAATACTCTTTAAAACTTCTATTGTGATTGTATTTTGACTCTCATTCATCTGTAGCTTGGAAGAATGAGCTGTTAAACTTCCAATGTTTTAATCTACTCTTGTTTGAAGAAAAGTGTTTATTTAGTAAAGTGATATTTAATTATTTTTAAGGCACTCTTCATTTTTCTTTTTTTTAGCAGTGAAATTACTATTCATAATTAAGTTTTGCTTTCATATTTCATTATGACTATATTGGTTTTGTGCAAATATAGTGTAAAGAGAATAAAGAAACAAAGCTTAGCTGTGTCTTGATTTAAACAAATGTTATTATAGACAATAATTTGAAATAAATAAAATCAGCTGGCAATTTTACTAATTTCCTTACTTCAATTTATACATGATTTATTTCCTTACTTCTCCACTCTACATTAGGATCCTTGAGAAGCATGTTTTATTTGCATATTATATTTAGAATCAGAGGCAAATTATCACATAACTACATTTACTGTGCCAATCATAAACAGAGGACCTTCAATGGGATAGTGGGTTATGCATTGGGCTGCAAATTCCAAGGTCTGCAATGGGAAACCACTACCTGCTCCATGATGGAGCATGACCATATGAGACTAGTCCATAAATTCCTCTTTAGACTCACACAGCATATGCGATAATGCTGAAGACGGAAGCAAGTGGATCCAGTGGCGATGGAAGCATCTCAGAGCTCTCTGACTGCCATCAGCATGGCTCAAAGTGGCTTGTCAATATGAAGATGAAAGAGAGAGAGTGTGTGTGTGTGATCTGCCTCTTCTGATGGCGGAATAAAGAAAGGCGATGTTTCCAGAATCCTTATGAGAAGCTCACGCCCACACAGATACATGATTGGCTATGACCTGATTGATAGGCTAGACTCCACTCCTTCACTCATAATTCCTTCAAGTTGACACAAAATTATGTAACTACCACACCAACTCAACTACTGTCTCATTCTCCTTACAGATACCTATCAACTTCTTCTGTCCTTAAAATTGATCTATATGTCCTCTGGTTATGCTGGATAATGATCGTAGTATTTTCAGAGTCTGTAAAAAATATCAAAGAACTGTTGATAGTTTAAAAGATAGATATAGAAGTCTTAGTTTTTCCAACTTAGAGCAAATCTTTATATTCTGTTTATTATTATACAACCTTTCAAGTCAGGACCTATTTGGTAAGTACCGAACGGTAGAGAGACAAGATTTTTCCCTTTTCGGAATTAAGATTGCTTCCAGTCGCATTGTTTTGAAACCATAATATTAATATTGAACAAATTTAGACTATTGAGAATAACATCCTGTGATAAAAAAATTTCTTGGTCTCTCCTAACATGTTTCCTCTGAGGAACACTAAAGTAATAAGAATTTAAAAATTGTCCCCTGTGACTTTAGAGGGAGGCAGTTTTAAGGTTCCCAGAAATTCAGAAGATGAAGAAAAGGTTCTTCTAAAAGTGAGGAATCTTAACAACATAGTGGTAGGTGGATTCTGAGGAGAAATATGACTAGGAAGGAAACCTCTATGATAGGCATAACCAATATTCTAAGTCATATTGCTTCATTTTGTGTGCCTTAACTTTTTTTTTGACATTTTGGTTTGAGGAAAAGAGATGTTCCATCCACAAGATATAGTATGACTAGGATGGTACAGTGAGGGATAGAGATTGACGGGGGAGTGGGGAGGAAAGAGTCAGAATTCAGAGCAAGACTTGAACCTGGCCAAATTCCTTCCAAATTATGCTTGAGACTCTTCAGGGAGATTCTGGAATACACATAGTATATGAGATGGGAAAAGCCTGAGCTATTTTGATTACATACGAAAGAACAACATGGTTTAAGGAAACAGGGCTATCTATATCCTTACAAACCTTTTAGTTTAATATAGTTTTCTCATTATTCATTCTTTCTCAGAATTTTGTTACCATCTTTACATAAAATAAGGAGTCCTGGTGGTAGAGTGGTTAACCACAAGATCAGCAGTTCTAAACCACCAGCTGCTTTGCAGGAGGAAGATGAGGAATTGACTTAATGGCAAAGAGTATGATCTTTTCACATAAAGTATTCCAATTTTTAGAATTAAACCTTCCGTTTTTAAACAATAGCATGTATGAGTATCCTTTATCCAAAGAGTTTATACTAGCTAGAACTATTTGGCACTGTAGGTAACACATCCAAAATTTCAGTGGTTAAATAAAACTTATTTAGCCTTCAATTAAGAATATATGTAGGTTTGGGGATCAAGGGTCAATTCTATGATCACCAAAGATCTCGAATTTTCCTACATTTTTGTTCAGCTGTTCTAAGGATAGGATGTCTACCCTAAAGTGCAAAAGGACTACCAGTCATCATGTTTACATGCCAAAAATCAGATAAGAATTAAAGGAAAGTTATGTGTCTGGCTATGAAGGACATATCCCAGAAATGAAATACTCTTCTGTTTCCAACTCATTAGGCCAATCTTAATCAAATGGCCATGTTGTTTTGTTGTTAGGTGCCACTGGGTGCAGTGTGATCCATTTCAAGTGTGGTGGTCATGTATTTGTTATGCCAATTTCATGATTGGGATGCAGGGGTAGAGTCTAGCCTGTTAATCTGGAGATAGCCATTGAGTAGCCAATGAGGCCTCCGTGTTGGCCTGGCTTTCTCCTGAGACTTCTGGGAAATCTCACGATATTTCCCTCATGGAGAAGAGAGGTCTTCTCCCCAGTTGTTGAGAGTCAGTCTCTGAGACAACGAATTATGGACCAGACAAGATGGCAGGGTCTGAGAAGCTGAAGGAGCTGGAGGAGAAGCCACATAGCCTTACCCTGATGGAACCAGACCTCTGAAGCTGGAGAAGCCATGTGGAGTACCCCTGCCAGTGGTGAGTTGCTTTTACCACTACTGAATGCTGTTGATGGACCCTGAGCCCTGGAAGCAAGGAGCCATGGGGAGACCCCCACCAGCGCCAGGACTCTGAACCCACTGGCCTGTGACTTTGTGAGTCGGAAAGAGACTTTATAGACTGGTATCGGGCATATGGGCTAATGTTGGACTTTTGACTTTGAACTGCACTGGATTGGGATGCTTTCTCAATGTTCCATTCCTTTTGCATATACACCATACCCTTATATCCATATGTGTGCCTATGAATTTGTTTCTCTAGTCTACCCGAAGTAACACAGCAAGCCTATGAACAAGAGAACAAAATGATGCCTGCACCATCCTCACAACTCTTCCTATGCTTGAGCCCATTGTTGTAGCCACTGTGTCAATCCATATTGTTGAGGACTTTTTTTTTCGCTGTCTACTTTATCAAGCATGATGTTCTTCTCCAGAGACTGGTCTCTACTGACAACATTCCTGAAGTATATAAGATGAAGTCTCACCATCCTTGCCACTAAAGAGCACAATGGCCTAACTTCGTCCAAGACAGATTTGCTTGTCCTAGTAGTAATACATGGTACTTTCAATATTCTCTGACACAATTACAATTCAAATGCATTGATTCTTAGGTAGGAGGACCTGGTGATTTTGAAGGCCCACAAAAACATCCTGTAGAGAGTCCTACTCCATGGCCGGTCAAATTTGTTCTCTTGCTGCACCAGATCCTAAACCAGGCAAAGAAACACCACAATTTGAGCCCTCTTTGTATTTATCGGAGCTGGAGGTACTGGAGCAGCACCACATATCAGGAGTCTGCCATTGTCTCTTTCAGATGTAAGTGGAGACAGAAAGAACAATCCACAACTATCACATAAACTGGGTCCCAATGAACAATATAAGTTATTGGCAGTGAATATGAATACATCAAAGTGAAGAAAAAAGGTCCTGACTTCTTGTGTTGTCTGGGTAGACAAGAGAAACAAATACATAAATATGCATATAGATATGAAAAAGGTTCATATACAAGAGGAACATTGAGAAAGCCTCCCAACCCAGTCCAGTCCAAGGTCATAAGTCTGATTTTAACCCTATGTCCGATAGGAGTCTATACAGTCTCCTTCCGACTCACGAAACACATGCAATGACATCAAGACAATCACAGTCTTGTGTCCAGCAGAAGTAGAAGCAGTAGAAGCATCCTGGTGCTGGCAGGGGCTCCCTGTGGCTCCTAGGTTCCAGGGCTCAAGGTCCATCAATAGGATCCAGTGATGGTAGAAGCATCTCAGCATTGATAAGAGATGGCCTGTGGCCTCCCAAGCATCTCAGTGCTCGTAGGAGTCTCCATGTGGCTTCTCCGGCCCCAGAGGTTGGTTCCATCAGGGTAAACCCATATGACTTTTCATCCAGCTCCTACAGTCTCCAGGGCTCAGAGTCTATGTCATGCTGTCATGTAGTTTTGTTGATAGAGCGTCTCCCAGAGACTGAGTCAAGCCTCTCTCCTCCAATTCGGAAACACCGTGAGACTTCCCAGAATTCTCAGGAGAAAGCCATGCCCACACAGAGGCCTCATTGGCTATCTCCTGATTGACAGGCTAGACCACCACCTGTACACTTCCAGTGCTGAAATTGACACAGATCAGCGACTGCCACACTTCTAAATTAATTTTTCCCCAAAAAACTGCCTAGAATGAAGATCTTCCAGAAGTTATTGGCACAATGTCCCGCTTAACCAGGATATTGTTATTCCCTAACTGTACACAATCATGTTGGTGTATCCTGTTGGGTTTATGCTGAATAATAAACTAAACTAAACTAATGCATCCATTCTTCTTGGACCTTTCTGGTTCAATACAAATTTCACATTAAATTTCATATGAGGCAACTTGGGCTGAGCCCCGGTGGCGTAGTGGTTGTGCACGGGACTGCGGCCCACTGGGACGGAGGTTCAATTCTAGCAGTGGGACTGGGCCTCCTACTCCCACCACCGGAGAGCAGTGATGTCCCCCCCAAAAAAAACAAAAACAAAAACAAAAACAAAAAAATATATGAGGCCACTGAAAAAAACCATGACTTGGGCCTGGCGCAACTTCCTCCTTGAAGTAACATCTTTGCCTTTAAATACTCTGAAGAGAGCGTGTGCAGCAGACTTACCTGACACAACTCATCTTCTGACTACTGCTTCCATGAACACCGATTGTGGATCCAAGAAAGACAAAATTAGTGAATAAGCTTTTTACCGTTTATAGTGTTTCAGTTGTGAGGATTTCGGTCTTCTTTACATTGAATTTGCATCCATACTGAAGACTGCAATCCTTGATTTTCAAGGACTTTCAAGTACTTCAAGTTCTCCTCACTTTCAACAAGCAAGGTATGGCACCTGCATATTGCAGGTTGATAAGCCTTCCTCCCAACTTGATGCTACATTCTTTTTCAAGCAAGTCAGCTTCTCTGATTATTTTCCCTGCATACAGATTATCGTAAATAAGTATGACCAGAGTATATAACCCAAAGAGACATCTTTTCTGATTTTAGCCCATCTAGTATTCCCTTTTTCTGTTGGCACAACTGCCTCTTTATCCATGTACAAGTTCTCCAGGAACACAAAGACATATTCAGGACATATTCCCATTCCTCTAAAGGTTATGGATTGTTTGTTATGATCTACATAGCCAAATGTCTTGGCAGAGTTAATCAAGCACAAGTGAACATCTTTCTGGTATTCTTTGCTTTCAGTCAAGATCCATCTGACATCATTCATTTCATGTCCTCCTGTGAATCCAGCCGGAACCTCTGGAAACTCCCTGTATTGCTGTCAATGTATTGCTACAATCATTGTTGGGTGATGTTCAATAAAATTTTACTTGTATGTGATATTATTAGATAGCTTAAGAATTAGAAAAGTATCTCGGTTCCTGGCTCTGTGCAAAAAAGAATTTAAGCCAAAACTTGGTTTGTGATCCAAACAAGTTTTATGAAAATTAAAGAAATTTTAGGTTTACATCGGCAACCAGGAAATCCTTCACCCCAGTCTGCCAGCTGGGAAAACTGCTTGAGGGAGGGAGAGATGCAGTCTGCTCAGGGCGGCATCCTGATGTCCTCCATTGTAGGGCAGCCGTGGGGAAAAACTTGTCCGCGCCATAAACTTAGCAGGTTTAATTCTCCCGCATATGGTTTATGACCCTGGTCCACCCCATTGGCTGAATTGCGTTCACCTGGCGTAGGTGAACCAATCCAATTGCAGCATTGCTGGCTGGAAACCTGGATCTCCCAAGCATCGCAGTGGATGCCATCATATTTTGACCTCTAATGGATGCCCTTTCCCTGTTCTAGCTAGCTACCTATCAATATCAGTGACATGTTTTATAGTTTGAGCAATCTGGTAGGCCACCTTTCTTTGGAATGGGTACGAATATGGATTTCTCTCAGTCAGTTGGCCAAGTAGCTGTCTTCCAAATTTTCTGGCATAGGGTAGTGAGTACTTCAAATGTTTCATCTGCTTGTTAGAACATTTCAGTTGATACTCCATAAATTCCTGAAGTCTTATTTTTGGCTAATACATTCAGTACAGCTTGAACTTCTTGATCTTCTTTCACCATCGCTGATTCTTGCTTATATGCTACATCCTGAAATGGTAGGCTGTTGACTATTTATTTTAGGTACAGTGACTGTGTATTCGTTTTTCTTTTGATGCTTCCTTATATTTAAGATTTTGCCCATAGACTCTTTCAATATTGCAACAAGACTTGAAAGTTTTTTTAATTCTTTCAAGATATGCTGAACATGCCTTTCCTCTTTGGTTTCTAATCCTAGAACTGTGCTCATTTCTTTATTTTACTTTTTTGCTCGTGCTGCTCTTTGAAATGTTTCTATTCAGCTCTTTGATTTCATCACTTCTTCCATTTGATTTAGCCACTCTATGATTTAGAGCAAGTTTCAGAGTCTCTTCTGATGTCCACTTTGACTTCTTTTTTTTCCTTTTTTCATGACCCTTTGGTTTCTACATGAATGATGTTCTCCCACAGCTCATCAGGTCTTCTGTCATTAGGGTTGAATCCATCAAATCTGTGCTGGAGTTCTTCTCAAAATTCAGGTAAGATAGACTCAAGTTTACATTTCAGCTCTCTGGAACTATACTTTGTTCACCTTTAACCTGAGCTTACATTTGTTGATGATCTGTTCCACAGTCAACCCCTGTTCTAATTTGAGTTGGTTATATTGAACTACTCCACCATCTCTTCTCACAGATGGAGTCAATTTTGTTTATTTCAACTGAAGTTCATGTGCATAGTCACCATGTGTGTCATTGAAAAAAGGTATTTTATATGAACGAGTTGTTGGTTTTGCAAAATTCTATCGTGTGATCTCCAGCTTCATTTATAGTACTTAGACTATATTTTTTCCACTACTGTTCCTTCCTCTTTGTTTCCAGCATTTGCATTCTAATATCAAGTGATTGTCAATGTATCTTGATTACATATCCAGACAATTTCAGGCTGAAGACATGGGTAGAAATCTTCAATTTCTTCATCATTAGCTTTGGTGGTTGAATAACTGTTATTGATTGGGTCTTCTTGACGTAATGTTCTGCTTTCATTCATTAGACCTTCAGATTCTGAAAATGATTTGTGATATATGTAAGGTCTTAAGCAGTTTCTTCTTCCAAAATGGACAGTTGATTACAGTTCTTAACCTAGAAGGTCTACTGAAACTGTGTACATTTTGATTGACCCTATTGGATTTTGAAATACCAGTGATAGAGCTTCCAGCATCACACAATCCACCACAGAACTACAAACTGACAGACAAGTGGAAGCACACGACCATAATGAACTACATAAAAGACTGGGAAATACATTCTTGATTTTGAATTGCCATATATTCAACTAAGGCTGTATTAACTAAAGAAGAGGGGGGAATGGATAATAGGTGTGAGTAACTAGAAATGCCTCCTATAGAAATGAACATATTTCTAAAGTCAACTTTATTCTACTGGCTAAAAAGTGAGAGGAGTAGTGATTATTAACCAAAGAGAGGAAACTCTTCTTAAAGCTTAGTGCGAAATAGAATACGTGTATGAGGTGACTTCAAAAAGTTCATGGGAAAATTGCATTATCTTCTAGTTTCACTTTTCAGTGGAATTTTTAAAGCCTTTTTAATATGTCTGCACATCTTCTAATTCAATCTGTTCCTTATTGCCCTACCCTAACAAGGTCACAATTAGTCAGGCCATACTAATCACAACAGTTATGATTTTTAGTTATCGAGCATCAAGCACAGACCAGACATTTTTGTGCATTATGCCATTTAATCCTCACAACCAGACCAATGATAAACAAAGAAAAGATTGCAGTTGTCAAGAATTTCATTGTGATTGTATCCACAATCGATGCTCATAGCAACAGCAGCCACAAAATCAAGTAATGCATTGCACTGGGTAAATCCACTGCAAAGGATATCTTCAAAGTATTAAAGAAAGCAAGGATGTTACTTTAAGGACAATGGTGTATCTTACCTAAGCTGTGGCATTTTCAGTCATATGAATGTGAAAATTGGACATCGAATATGGAAGACTCATTTGAATTATGGTGCTGGTGGAGAATATTGAAAGTACCATGCACTCTGCAAGGAACCGATGTATGTCTTAGAAGAAGTCCAGTCGGAACTTTTCTTAGAAGCGGACGCTGTTTCATGTATTTCGTACCTGTTGTCAGGAGAGACCAGCACCTGGGACATGACATAATGGTTGGCAGAGTAGAAGGGCAGTGAAAATGAGGAAGGCCCTGGAGAAAATGGATTGATATGGTGACTGCAACAGTAGGCTCAAGCATAACCATGGCTGTGAGGACAGTCCAGGCACACGCGAAGCTTTGTTCTGTAGTTTGGATGGTTGATATGCGTCAGGATTTACTGGGCAGCACCTAACAAGAAGTATTTTGCTGGTGAGGAAACAAAGTCCAAAAAGGTTGGATAACATACTTGCAAACAATCAGTTAGTAGATCTGGGATTCAACCCTCTATTTACTTCATTCAAAAATATCCCCACTTTCCCCACATTACATCACACTCCTACTCAGAGGAAAAACAAGTCTTAAATCTACCTTGGACTTCTTTAGATTGTGTATCTTCAGATCAACGACTTCCATCCCAAGAAGGATGCTGCATAGTGCTAGGAGCGGTCACATCAACATACGACCTTGAACATGTTGGGGAGATGGAAACCTAGAGGAGAAGTAATAGGTAAGACTATCAAAAGGGAGAAGAGTGGGTGCACAGCTTATGGCAGTTGGCATCATGCCATATAATTTTTGTCATGTAACATTTTAACTGTAATTTGATGTGATTTTTTTAAATCTGTACAAGTAAAAGTGTATGTATTTTAGTCTCAAAAGTTCTATACATGTGTAGTCTCCTTTTCTCAGCAGCATTTTAAATTCTGTACCATTGGCTAAATTAATGACATAATCAATAGAAGTATCATATATACCATGCAGATACTTATAATGTTCCCTAATAAAATGACAGATATATTTAAAGTGAACCAGGAACATATTCATAGGTACATGAGTGGAACCTGAAATAGTAATTAAATATAAATATAAATTAAAATAAATCATGGCATATTTGAGAAACTGACAGAAGAATCAAGAATGAAAATCTGGAATGAAAATTCATAGGTGTCTATATTTTTAAATACCTCAATTGGGAAGCTCTGACAGTAAGAGTCAGAGTTGGGAAGCATTAGTTTAGTCTCCTAACAAATAGAGCTGGGTTAGCACTAGGCCAACCTAAGCAACACAGTGTGAGAAACCCTCACCTTTTAAAACATGCTTCAGTTATTGAGAGAATGCCTCCTCAGCAATTCTGTCTAGCAGAGAGTCAAATCTGGAAGTTTAAGGAAAGAACGCATCCCTCTGAGGGAAATAACTTTCAATAGTGAACAGCAGTGAAAACATCTTAAGAAACTGCTTGATATGAAGTCACTACACCATGGATTGACTGGAAGAAAGGCATCTCTCATTTGCTGGTTGTGTGTAGGAACGAACCACTGATCAATCATCAGGAGAAGCCCTAGAGGAAAGCACCACAGAGGGGAGGAAAGAGGAAACATGAAGGTAAAACAGAAAGAATGAGAGAAAAGATCAAAGTGGATGAGGAGAGAAACAGGAACAGGGGGCAGTGTCAGGAATTAGAAAAGATGATGAGACCATCCCAAGGGGGGGGGGGTTGGTTGTACAAGAGGGGAACCTAAGCAATATTTTGGGATCTCAGTCTATGACATTTAGTGGTTAATTATCAAACAAGGGTTTCATGAATCGTGGTATTTTCTAAAAGTGGAGGGAATATTTACATTTTAAGAGATTTCTGTTACGTGGTCAAAATAAAATATCGCGACTCTAAAAGGCAGTACAATTAACAAATGAAATCAACCCCCAAACAAGGAGCTTAGTTATTCCATTCCAGTGTTGGAAAGGTCACAGTCACTGGGATTAGGGGCCCTGGTGGCAATCTGCCAGCATCAGCGACTCGACTCGTCAGGAGAAAGACGGGGCTCCCTGCGAACACTTCCCGCAAGTCTCAGAGACTCGGGAATGCCAAGGAACTGGCCTTCACGTGGGGACAGCGAGTTCGGGGAACCAAGAGTTCTAGTCCCAAGGGCTGCCTGCTGCGGCTCTTCCAGGGGGAACTGCGAGAGCCTGGCGCGCTCCCTCCTCTTCCAGCAGTAATAAAGGTCATGGTTTCCCCACACACTGACGGGTGAAGCGACCAAGAAAGGAAGCCCCGTATTGCCCGTCAAAGTAAGCATCTACACCATACCACGCACCATCTTGCGATGGCTCTCCATGTTTGAAATTGACGCACGTCCGTTGGGCTCCTCAGTTTGGAGGGTGTCTGTAAGCATGTGGCCCTGTCAGATTCTGGGACTTTCTGGAAGAGCCCGACGCGGTCACATCTGGGTGGTCGGAGGTGCGAAGTCTCCCCCAGGAGCCGGGCCTCGGCGCCCGGGGGGCGGGAGCTCGGGCCGAGCCCTCCACGTGCGGGGGCTCCGAGACCCTGCGGCTCGGGCGCCGTCGGTGGGGCTCGCGCAGCCGCATTCGGGACGCCGACGCGGGGCTCCTCCTTCCGGCTCCGGAGTCAGCATGGCGGCAGGGGCGTTTGTGGTCCCTCGGGTGAAACAGAAAGCGGGAGCTACTGGGAGAGGGGGCGAGGAGCGGGGCTGAGGTGCGGCCCCTGGCGGAAAACCACTCCAACAGGCCCTGCGCCGGCGGCGGCCGGGAGCTGCGCGTCGCTGAGGCAGGAGAACGGAGCAGGAGCCGGCGCCCAACGCCGCCCGCGGAGCCGGGAGCAGCGGCACTCGGAGGTGAGCGCGCCCAGAGGCAGGCGGCCGGCCGAGCCGAGCCGAGCCGAGCCGCGGGGTCCGTCCGCCTCCGCCCGGGCAGCGCCGCAACCGTTAGGCTGCGTCCGCGGCTCCCTCCCGAGGGCGCAGGCCCCGTCGGGGCGGCCGGCCCACGCATCCCGCGAGCGCGCTCAGCTCCCGGCCGTAGCCGCGGCAACTTCGCCAGGCACCTGCCATCGGCTCCCGGGAGGGGCTGCCGGGGAGCGACCATCCGGGACCCGCCGGCCACCAGGCGGCGACAGGCGCCGCGGGCTGCGAGGAAGCGGCCCCCGCCCCGCGCCCGGGGGCAGACCGCGTCGGAGCTGTGGCGTCTTCGGTGGCCCCGGGGGGCCGGGAGACGCTCCGCGGGGCGGCTCGCTGCGGAGCGGGGGGGAGTTGGCTCCGCTCCTCTCGCGGGTAAACCTCCGTGCGCACCCGCCCGAGTGCGGCGGCCCCGGCGGGCCGAGCGGGAGTACCTGGCGCTTCCTCTCCGCGGGCCGGGCGGGGGCGGGGCGGGGGCGGAGAACCACCTGTTCCCACCGCAGGAGGAGGGGGGAGGGGGCAGCGCTCACCTTCTGGAACCACTGGATCTCTGAACTTTTGACTCGGCGGTTCGGAAGGACGTCTTGGCTGAGGTAAAGGGAAATTTGCATACCTAATTTAGCCGTGAAATTACCGCGGTTGTTCAAATGAATGGTGTCGTCGTTCATCCTTTTCTTGCTGCCGGCGTTACGAGCCCGAAGATACCGGTGGGTGGATGGGTGGGTAATGGTTGCCAGCGGTGCTGGGAGGGAGGAACGAGAGATTTTGCTTTTGTGCGATTTTATGTACGTTCTCCACCTGGGTGTTTAACCATCTCTTAGTTGCGAAGGGTGGCAAGGTTTGTTTTTTTTTTTTTTTTTCATTTTTCTAACAGTTAAATTTTGTATGCGTTTCACAATGGACTTTTAAATGGAGCCACGTAATGATGTTTCTCCTTAATGTGGTCTGGATTCTTAGTTCTTGAAACCAAAGTTTGTGTGTATTTATTTCTGTGTTGTGATGAGAATGAAATAACAGCAGTTGAACTCTTACGTACTTTTAGCATAATATTGTGTGATTGTGCCATTGCTAGCACCACTACTGACCATATGTCACGCGAAAGTTTGAACCATATGTTAACAGAAACTGAGTTTTGTGGTTGTCTCGTATTTGGGTAAATATTTAGTGTTTGTGTATTGACTAAATCTACCAACCCTGCCATTTTGTAAGGATTTTTTCTTCTTTTAAATCAACTAAAGAGAAATTAATCTTTTGGCTCTGTTGATATTTCTTGGGTTCAATTAGTTTTTCCCAAGTAATTCCCACTTTGTTTTTTTGAGTCCATAGAACAAACAAAAGACAATAGTGCAAAATTTTAACATATTTTGTAAAATGCAACCTATAATTGTGCTGTCAGCTTTTTATCTCGCTATAATTGTTGCTATGACTAATATTTTCAGTAGGGGGAAGAAGGGATCCTAATGTGATAGGAAAAACATCTTGTTAAAAAACTTTAGAGCCTTATTTTTTAAGCATTGTATCATTGAACGCCATTCTTTCCCTTCATAGATAATTTCTCAGTCATTTATGTGTAGGTTTACTGTGGAAATACAAATATGTTTCAATCCCAGACTGGTTGCCTTTAGGCACCTGTGTGCTTCTGAGACAACTCTTTTTTTTTTTAACCATTTTGTATAAATCCTCAGAATCCCTGTGGAAAAATAACCTCCTGGTTAATATTGGCTTCAATCAAACTTAATTATAAGTATCATTTTTCTTCTTCCAAATTAATTATATGCATTAGGAAAATTTGGGGGGGCACTTGTGTTCCCACTGCCTTTCTTCATGTGAGTAATTGAGAGTTGATGTATTTTATTTTTCCCATACATTTAATGATTACCTTTCACTTACAAATTCTCAGCACTATAACATTATGCATATCTTATAACTGATTAAGGAGAACTCTTTGGTCACCAACCTGGTATAGTAATATTTGTATTTAAGATTTGTTTATGTATTTTTAATATTCATACATCTTGGACTTATCAAAAACCCTCACTGTCACCTAGTCAGTGCTGACTCATAGCGACCTGTAGAACAAGCTAGAACTTCCCCCATGGGTTTCTGAGATTGTGGCTTTTTACAGGAGTAGAAAGCTCCTTATTTCCCCCCTGGATTGGCTGGCTGGTGGTTTCAAATTGCTGACCTTGCAGATTGCTGCCAAGTGCATAACCACTAAGCCACAGGTCTCCTATTCAGGACTTGTATGTCTTATATTTTGACATATTTTTAAAATGCAATTCAATCAAGTAGCCAAAAGATGGTAGTGGTATTATTATTATTATTAATGTTCTTGGTATATCTTTGCTTAAAAGTAAGTTTGGCTATATTTCAATTTTATTAGCCAGATAATTTAAAGATAAGTATCTTTTTTTGTTTGTTCTTTATTTTTAGCAATCTCTCACCCAAACAAACTTACTGCTGTTAAGTTAGTTATGACTCATGGTGAACCTTTAGGGCAGGGTAGAATGTTCCTGTGAGGTTTTGAGATTGTAAGGCTTTACTGGAATGGAAAGCCTTTTCTTTACTCCATGGAGCAGTCGGTGATTTCAAACTGCTAACCTTTTGATTAGCAGTTCACCACATAGCCAATACACAACTGGAGTTCCTTAGCACATTAAATTCCCAATACATGCAGTCCCCAGATTATTAATGTCAGACTTAAATATAACTTGTAGTTAGGAACCAACCATGTAAAAGTGTAATATATTGAATTTTGGAGGTACATATGGTAGTTTTTAATAACAAACGTGTTACTTTGCCACTTGTTTCTCAGCATTATTATTATTTTTTTTTACAACTGTATTATGTTAAAAGAACCCTGATAGCACAATGGATTAAACATGGACTGCTAACTCCATGGTCAGTGGATCCAGCCTCTTAGCTGCTCTGTGGAAGAAAGATTTGCTCCCGGGAAGATTTGCAGTCTAGAAACCTGTGGAGCAGTTCCATTTTCCCTGTGGGACCACTATGAATGGCAATCTACTTGATTATCAATTGGTTTATTAGTATGTTAAAGATAAGGTTTTCTTGAGAACTGTTTTAATGTATAGACTGTTATATACTAAGAGAAACATTTGACTACCTTATGTTAAATCTAGACAGAACATAATGATTCTGACTTTATACGCATTCAACTTAAAGATAGGCAGGCTTAGGATAGAATTAACTTCTACTCAGGCTACTTGCCTATGTTGTAAATTCGAAGATTTGGAATACTGCCTTTTTCCCCCTATCCATAATAACTCCCACCCCCATTGAGTCTCGTGCTTCCATTTGTAGAATAGCACAAAACACAATGGAACTCTGAATATAAATGCTAACACCTGCTTGTTAAAAGGAAACAAGTGGCTGATGTCAAAAGAAAATTTTTTTGACGTGAGCTTTTATAGTTGTGTAATGTTCTTAGTACTATGTACTAGTCTCTCTTTTTAATCCTTATCTAACTTCCTACTATTGTGTTTTACCTTGTCTTTCTAACATAAAGTTTGTAGTACAACCTATGCTCTTCCATTATAGATATCATCCTTGATGTTTCCAATCATTTGCCACCTATTACCAGCCCTTAGGATGTTTCTAAATAAAAAAGATGCATTTGGGAGATAGCAATGCGTTGAAGATGATGAGATATTATTAAAATGGGGGATACAAAGGCAGTGTGGTATGTTTGCTTCCCTCAACTAGTTTACATACTTGGAGATAATAGACTCACAGGAAATCATTAGTAAAACTATGATAGAATTAAATTGTGTTGTACTAACTAAAAGGGAGTGTGGCCAATGCGGGCTAAAGTGATCACTTGAAAGCAATAGGACTTGACTTTTAGGAAGGATTTTAATAGCAAAAGGAAAAGCATTTTAGGAAAGAAAGTTGGAGTTGGAAGAAGTGGTCAGGAAAGAAATGTGATAGCATTTATGAACACATATTAAGAAATAGGAAAGAAAGCTTAGAAGAGATTTGACTCAGCCTCATGACCTGGTCAAAAAGAAATAGGCATCGCTGGGCAAGAAGAGTTTGTATCATGATGAACTCACCTCTGAAAGAACTGTGCATCTGTCTACTGTGATGTATTCATATCTTAAGCATTATGTCTAAAGATATATACTTGTTTTCCTAGCTCAGATTGGGAGTTGGAAAACTTTTTCAGTTTAATGCTGCCTTGTAAAAATTTCAGGCCTTTTAGAGCACTTCAGGCTGTTGAATATTCCTTTTCATTCATTATTTTTACAGACCTTTCAAAGTGTATATAAGCTATTTTTAGTTCAAGGGCTGAACCAAACGAGAGGGGCTGTGGGCTGAATTTGGCAAGTTGGCCTAATTAGCTAGCTGCTAATTGGCTAGGTAATTTTCCATAAGGTACACATGAGGGTGAGTCACAAAGTATTGCTACTAGGTTTTCAGTTCATATATACATGGGCTTATTCCAAGTAAAATATGTCTAAACATGTCAACAGCAATCACTGGATGCTGCAGATAAGTTCTCTCAGTAATGCACTTGCCTTAGTCCCATTAGGGTGCCTTAAAAAAGTGATACTTTTTGTGCCATGGGAAAAATGATTTTTACTTCAGAGCTATTATATACTGTGGGGAGCAAGTCACAGCCCTGAGGCATTTAAAAAGAACTCTCCAAGGGTCTGTGACTTACTGTGTGGGAAAGCTTGTTTCTTCTTGCTGTGGAACCTGCTTCTGTCACAACAACCTTTGGCCCACCATATTGCCTACTGACCCTGGGAAATTTTAGTGGCCTGCAATACTGCCTGCTGACTGCAGCCATGAGCATGCCTTGCTTCCTGGATCATGTCCCAGCTTCCTGGATGTCAGTCCTGGGAGCTGCTTACTCGAGTCAGAAAAACTCAGCTTAACCTATGACCTGCAGACTTGAACAGGACTGAACTTTACTGCTTCTACAGCTGTACGATTCATTTTCTTGGTATAAATGTGTACATGCGCATGCGCGTGCGCACGTGCGGGCACACACACACAATTTTTAAACTTAAAAAAACCAAGATCACTGCCATTGAATCATTTCTGACTCATTACAGCCCCATAGGGCAAAGTAGAAGAGACCCCTTGAGTTTCTGGACCTGTCACTCTTTAAGGAAGAGAAAGTATGGCCTTTCTTCTGTGGGGCAGCTGGTGATTTTGAACTGCTGACCTTGAGGTTAGCAGCACAATGTGTAATCACTGCCAGGGTTCCTATTGTTACCATGCTCCTCCTATCTATATGATATATTTATTATATGTAATATATATAAACGTCACTGACTTTTCTTATCCAGAGAGCCCAGCTGAGCCAAACACACAAAACAAACTCATGGCCATCGAGTCAATGCTGACTCGCAATGACCTCCATAGGCCTGCCCCAGTGATTTCCAAGGCTGTACAGGAGTGGAAAGACTCGTTTTTCTCTTTGGAGAGCTAACTCCGGACCTTGTTGGTGACAGCCTAATGCATAGCCACTGTACCACCAGGGTTCCTCAAACCTATTATCACGGCTATAATCATTTAAAGGATACATAGCAGTTATTTTTGAAATTATATTTGTTTGAATCTTTTATTTGAATTGTATTAATTTGTAGATCTCTATGTAGCTTTATGGATTGTCGGGTGTATATGTATGTATGTATATATGTATTTTTGGCTTTGTAAGACAACTCTATTTCCTCAGTACATTTAGTTTTCAATTAGTGTACCATTACCACATGAACAGTATGTCTCATAAACTTATTGGCTAGGATTGCTCTATGTTGTGGGCTATCATCAAAGCAAGTATATATAAGAACTTTCAGCTGAGCCCCGGTGGCATGGTGGTTGTGTGCAGGACTGCGGCCCACTGGATTTGGAGGTTCAAATCCAGCAGCAAGGCTGGGCCTCTCCTACTCCCACCACCAGAGGGCAGTGATGCCCCCCCCCAAAAAAAACCAAGAACTTTCATTCAGACATTATTAAATTTATTAAACATTTGGCATAGTAAGAATAATGTTATTAGAGTCTAGAAAAAGTAAAGATTTATATGAGGCGCCCCCCCCCCAAAAAAAAAAAAAAAAACCACACCGAATTGAATTGTCCTGGGCAAATCTTTCGGAGTACATATTTCCCTGTTGGGGGAACATCCAGAAACTTACTCTGAGTACACCAAGTGGCATCACCTAATAGGGTTCTTTCTGGTCACATGATTTTTTTTGTAAATGTAGTGTCATTGAGACCTCTTGTTTGTGATGGTTTATTTACAAGAACAACATGTGGCTGTGAAATTTTCTTCCCTGTAATTTTTATTGTTAATTACTATTGAGCCAGAGCACTATCAAAATTGGGGGAAATTATCGCAGAAACTATTGTGATGTTAAACACAGCTTGCAAGGATAATGCTGTGGGAAAAACTCTTGTGTATCGGTGGTTTTCTCATTGCAAAAAAAGTTAAATGATTAATGACAAGCTTTGTCCTAGATATCCATAAACTTTCCAAATGGACATAAAATGTTGACTCTCCTTGCATTTGGAGTTCATTCCACCAGGTCAAACTGTTAATCAAGTTTTTTATTTAGAGATTATGAAAGGAATGCATAAAACAATATGTGACCAAAAAGGCTTGATTTGTGGCACACATGGGACTGGTTTTGCCACCATGACAATGCACTTGGCCAAGCAACCATCTCTGTATGCCAATTTTTGGCAAAAAACAGCATACTTATCTTGCCCGATACACCATACAAACCTGACCTAACTTGGTGTGATTTCCTTTTCTTTCCGTGAATGAAGAGGGACATGAGAGGACAGTGATTTGAGAAGTAGAAGAGGTGAAGGAAAAAACCAGGGAGGTGCTATCGCCATCCAAACACAAGAGTTTGAAAAATGTTTCCAAGAATGGAATAACAGATTTGGCAAATGTATTAAGTGTAATGGAGAGTGATTTGAAGCTGATTTAAGACTCTACTTAGCTTTAGGAGAAAAAATACCCATTTGGGGGGGGGGGGGGTTGGGGGGCATCACTGCCCTCAGGTGGTGGGAGTAGGAGGCCCAGCCTTTGCTCTGTGGAGCTGGAATCGAACCTCCATCCCAGTGGGCCTCAGTCCCGCTTACAACCACTACGCCACCAGGGCTCAGCCAAAATACCCATTTTTTTAAGAGTTCCCTTTGGTACCAGAGCAGCCCAGATAGAATCAATGAGCCCCTTTCACCCTCTTCCAGCAGTTATAAATATTAAAATCAAGTAACCAAGCAAAGCCCCCAAACTTATTTTTTGCATTTTTATTTATTTATTAAGATTTTCATACTTTATCAAATCAAATGTACCATCTTACATTTTTAGGCATTATCAACTTTATAAATTCAATTTCATCCTTCATCAATTGCTGCCTAGTAAAATTGTAACTTGTTGACTTTTGAATTTTGTTTTAAGGAGAAATGAACAATTCTTTCCCCACCAATCAATGCTTCAAGTGTTACTACATTAAACAACTTTACTGTTCTATTTTCATTTTCTAGATTGGATTTTGAAAAAGTATTTTAGATGATGACTCAAAAACCTAGATCTTTATTTCTAACATCATCACTTGTCAGCTATATGGTAATTTTCCCCCAATGCTTAAAATAGAGGATAGTATCCATACTGATTTTACAGAATATTTTCACAGAAATATTGTGAGGACCCAAGGAAATGTTGGGAATCATAAAATATTATAAATGCTTAATTTTTTATTGTTAATTACTATTGAGTCAGAACTCTATCGAGGCAACTTTAAGTATGACACAATGAATTTTTGCCTGGTTCTGTACTATAGATTGAAAGTAATAACTGCCCTTTTATTCTTCCTTTATTTTAAGTATGAAAGACTTTTAAAAAGTTCATGGAAAATGGAATTCAAAGATAATGGAACTTTTTGAAGATCAGGAAACATGAGCTTGAGTTTTATCTCTCAAAGTTCCGTAAAGCTAGTAGTCTTTCCAACAAGCACCCATGGAAGAAACATACTAGCCTGTGTGACCACAAGGTGTTGAAGGGATCAGGTATCAGGTATCAAAGAACTGAAAATTATATCATTATAAATGAGGGGGAGTATAGATTGGGAGCCTAAAGCCCATCAGTAGATGAAGTGACATCCCCTTACAGAGGGGTTGCAGGGAGGAGACAAGCCAGTCAAGGTACAATGTAGCAACAATGAAATGTGCAACTTTCCTCTAGTTCTTGAACGCTTCCTCCCACGCACTATCATGATCCCAGTTCTACCTCACAAATCCAGCTAGACCAGGGGACGTACACTGGAGCCAGAAACATAGGGAATTCAGGACAGATGATCCCTTCAGGACAAGTGGTAAGAGTGGTGATACCAGGAGGGTAGAGGGAAGGTGGAGTAGAAAGGGAGAACTAATTACAAGGATATACATATAACCTCCTTCCTGGAGTATGAACAGCAGGAAAGTGGGTGGAGGGACACATCAAACAGTGGACGATGTGACAAAATAATGAAAATTTGTAAATTATTAAGGGTTCATGGGGGAGGGGGAGAGGAAAGGGAGGGGGGAAATATGGGGAGCTGATATTGGGGGCCTAAGTAGAAGGAGGATGTTTCAAGAACGGTGATGGCAGAAAATGTGGTCTGCCTACAATTTATGTACTGATCGTGATAAGAGTTGTATGAGCCCCCAATAAAATGATTTTTACATGATTTTTTTAAATAGTAGGTTTTCAGTAAACATTTTGTTGACTGTAAAATTGCAATTGCTTTCTCTATATAAAAAAGAATGCATACATAGCTATTTTCCTCCCCTTAATCATTTAGAGGAACTCTGGCGGCCATCAGGATACTTAGCCATGAGGAAAAGATGAGAGTGGTCCACATTCGCCGGCTGCTCTGGAGGAAGATGAGCTCACTGCTGGCATACACAGCCACAGTCTCAGAGACCGAAAGGAGCAGCGCTGCTCTCTCACACACAGCTGCTTTCAATCGGAAGTGACTCAAGGGTCATAAAATTTTGGATTTTAAATTCTAGGTGATGTTCCAAACACCTTTATATGTGTCCTGTAAATTAATCCTTAAGTAGCCCTCTTAAGCAGGTACTATTGTTATCATAAATGGAGGATTTTCAAACCTAAAGAATTTAAATTGCATGCCTAACATGTGCTTGGGCCAGTGTTACAAAACTCCTTTAGGACTGCTAATGAACATTCAAAGAACACGCTCCTCTAAACCTCCACCTGAAGACTTTTGGTTCTAGCTGGTGGATTAACAAGCCTAGTTCCCTAAATAATTTCCAGGAGGCTCCCTACTTCACATGTGAGACTGCTTGAAGACACTTACTTTTAGTTCCTTTATGGCGGGGTCCTCAACATGTGGGTCGTGACCCCTTCAGGGGTTGGACAACTCTTTCTCAGGGGTCACCCAATTCATAACATGGAAAAATTAGTTATGAAGTAGCAACAGAAAATAATTGTAGGGCTGAGCCCCGGTGGCATGAGTGGTTGAGTGCGGAACTGCGGCCCACAGGCTTGGCGGTTCAAATCCAGTGGCGTCTCTCAGGAGCTGCACAGGGTAACACTCACGATCACCAGAGGCAACTATAAAATAGTAATTTTATAGTTGTGGGGGGGGGGGGTCACCACAACAAGAGGAACTGTTAAAGGGTCACGGCATTAAGAAGGTTGAAAAACACTGCTTTATGGACTGGGAAGCCCACTATTTTATCTAGTGTACTGTGTTGATATTATATTTAGTAGTGTGATCTTAATAAAGTGTTAATAAAGTACCTCCATTGAAGGATTTCTGAAATACCACAATAAAAATGTCATTAATTGTATCTGTGATTAATGCCAATCAATACCACTTTTTTATTAAAACAAAAATTATTTGTTTTAAAACATTTTATTGTGGAAGTCATAATGAAATGGATAGTACTGAGATTATATGACTTTTAAAAAGACAAGGCAGCCTATATTGTGTGCATCTGATATAAATCTTGATTCAAGCAAATTTAAGTAATATATTTAGAAGTCTAAGCATTTTCTATTTATTGACTTAAGAAATTAATTTTTATTTTGGTTCTGTTATTGTGGCTATGTTTTCCAAAGGTATTTTTCTCTTTATTGTTAGCTTTTATTTTTGGTGAATATAGACACAGGAAAACCTGCTTTTACTGTATGGTTTCTAGACATAATGAGAGGAAATAAAAGGTCATGTTTTAAGGCATCTCTATATATGTCTTTTTCATTATTTATAGACACCATGTGTGTGCATGCGCATACACATTTTGTGGTTAGGTGTCATTGAGTCAATTCTGACCCATAGTAACTGTATGCACAACAGAATGAAACACTGCCTGGTCCTGGCTCCAGCCTCACAGATGCTCCTACGCCTGAGTCCTTTGCAGCATTGTGTTATTCCATCTTGTTGACGGTCTTCTGGTTTTCGCGGTCCCTCTAATTTACCCAGCGCGATGTTCTTCTCCAAAGACTAGTCTCTCCTATCGTCCAAAATATGAGAGACAAAATCTTGCCTTCTTTTCCTTTAAGCAGCATTCTGGCTGTACTTCTTCCAAGACGCATGTTTGTTCTTTTGATAGTGCATGGTACTTTCAATATTCATCACTAGCTCCATAATCTAGATGCTTTAATTCTTCATTGGTCTTCTATGATTCAATATCCAACTTTAACATATATATGAAGTGATTGGCAATATCATGGGTCAACACTCTTAAAAGGTCTTGGGCTGCAGATTTACCAAGTGCAGTGCATCATTTGATTTTTGACTGCTGCTTCCAAGAGCGTTGATTGTAGATCCAAGCAAGATGAAATCCTTGACTTCAGCATTTTCTCCATTTAAGATGATGTTACCTATTGATCCAGTTGTGAGGATTTTAGTTTCCTTTGCACCGAGTTACAATCCGTACTGAAGCCTGCAATTCGCAAGCTTCATCAGCAAATGCTTCATGCCCTCCTCACTTTCAGCAAGCAATGTTGTGTCCTTTGCATGTTGCAAGTTGTTATTGAGCTTTTCTCCAGTCCTGATACCAGGTTCCTTTTCATATGTGAAATCCAGTTTCTTGGATTATTTACTCATCATACAGATTAAACAACATGGTGAGAGGATGTAACTTGTAAATCTTTATTTATTTTAAACCATGCAGTATTCCCTTGTTCTGTACACACAGCTGCCTCTTGATCCATGTACAAGTTCTGGATGAGCAAAAGGAAGTGTTCTGCGATTGTTCTTTTAAAAGTTATCTACAATTTTAAAGATCCACAGTCAAATGCATTGGTGTAGTCATTCACCACAAGAAAATATCTGGTATTCTCTGCTTTCAGCCAACATCCATCTGACAGCAGTGATCTGGCCTGACCTTCTGGTAGCTCCCTATCAATATACTGCTACAACAGTTGTCGGATGATCTTCAACAGAATTTTACTTGTGTGCACTATCAATGATATCTTTCTATAATTTGAGCATTCTTTTGGGTCAGCTATATATATTTGGGGGGGGGGGGCATCACTGCCTCTGGTGGTCATGGGAGCTACCAAGCGCTGCTTCTGAGAGCCACCGCTGGATTCAAACCGCCAAGCCCGTGGGCCGCAGTCCCACACTCAACCATTTACACCACCGGGACTCAGCCCTCAGCTATATCAGTAATCAGTACAGATATGAATTTCTTCCAGTCAGTTGGCCAAGAAGCTGTCTTCCAAATTTCCTGGCATACATGAGTAAGTGCTACCATCATTTCTTCAACTTGCTGAAACATTTCAGTTGTTAGTCCATAAATTCCTGAAACCTTGTTTATAGCTAATAAGCTTAGTGCCGATTGAACTTCTTCCTTCACTACCATGTGTTTTTGCTCATATGCGACCCCCTGAAATGGTGGAATGTCAAGTAATTCTTTTTAGTACAGTGATTTTGTGTATTCTTTTCATCTTCTTACATCTGTCAGTATTTTGCTCATAGAATCTTTTTTTTTTTTGGGGGGGGGGTTGGGGGGACATCACTGCCCTCTGGTGGTGGGAGTAAGAGACCCAGCCTTTGCTCCCATGGAGCTGCTGCTGGAATTGAACCTCCATCCCAGTGCGCCGCAGTCCCGCGCACAACCACTACGCCACTGGGGCTCAGCCCCTTAGAATCTTTTAATATTGCAACTTGAAGCTTGAATTTTAGGGGGGGTTCTTTCAGTTTAACACATGTTAAACATATTTTTCTTTATTGGTTTACTAATTCTAGTTCTTTGCACATTTCAGTATAATATTTTACTTTATTTTCTTCTGCTGCCCTTTGAAATTTTCTATTCAGCTTTGACTTCATTATTTCTTCTATTTGCTTTAGCTACTTGTGGTAGTTACTGTATATATTCGGGTATAAGCTGAGCTTTTCAGCACATTTTAATGCAGTTTTTGTGGTAAAGTTAGGTGCCTTGGCTGGTATCCGGGTCATCTTATATTTGAGTATATAAGTACATAATCTTGTGTCACATTGAGGGTATTAAGAGTAAAGGGGTGGAGTTTAGCTTGTCAATCAGGCTGCAGCTTGATTAGAGGGCTACCAAGATTAATGGTTCCCTCAAGGCTACCCCTCACCCCGTCTGCTTTCACCTTCCTGTTGGAAAGCCATGTGGTGTCATACTAAGATCTTTGAGCATCCTGGAGATGTTTCCACTGTCACTGAACCCATGAGATTTTACACCCACTGACCTGTGATCTTCCTGCATTTTTGCATCATTGCATGGATTGTGTGAGTCAGAAGACGGATTTATGGACTAGTATTGGATATATGGCCTATAATATAGAACTTAAAGACTTGATATGTTGTGCGCGGGACTGCGGCCCACTGGGATGGAGGTTCAATTCCAAGCAGTGGGGCTGGGCCTCCTACTCCCACCGCCGGAGAGCAGTGATTGCCCCCCCCCCCAAAAAAAAAAAAGACTTGATATGGACTGGGTTGGGATGTTTTCTTAATGTATAAATACTCTTTGATATAAAGTTCTTATACATATACGAGTGTCTCTGGATTTGTTTCTTCAGTTATCCCAGCCTAATACACTACTTAACAATTAAGAGCAAGTTTCAGAATCTCTTCTGACATCTAGTTGGATCTTTCTTTCTTTCTTTTCTTTTTAATGACCTTCTGCTTTTGTCATGAATTATGTTCTCACTTTTTTCCTGCAGCTTATCAAGTTTTTTGTCATTGGTGTTAATGCATCAAGTCTATTGAGTTCTTGAAGTTCAGGTTGAATAGACCCAGGGTCATTGTAGTAGTTACCGAATCTGGTGCCAACTTGAGACAATTAAGAATGAAGGGGTGTAGTTTAGTCTGTCAATAGGGCCAGAAGCTTGATGACCTCATTTGGAGGTGCTACTGAGATAATAGCTTGATAGAGGTAGGACCTACACTCTGTGCCTCATCTCCCTGTGAGACATTCCTGTTGACACAAGCCACATAGAGCTATACTTATGACAGCCAGAACCTTAGTGGGTAGGAGCCACATGGATACCTACACCAGCAGTAAGATGCTTCTACCACCACTGGAGCCACAAGACTTTCCTCCCACTGGCCTGTGATCTTTCAGCATTTGGCATTGCATGTGTTGTGTGAGTCCAAAAAGGGATGCAGAAGTAACGGCTAATATTGGACTATGGACTTGATCTGGACTGGCTGGGATATTTTCTGAATGTACATTTGTTCTTTGACGTAAAGTTCTCTTTTACACACATATAAGTCTTCCTGGATTTGCTTCTCTAATCTACCCAGACGAACACAGTCATATTTTGGCTCTTGTGGACTCATCCTCATTTTCATTAGCTTTAACCTGAACTTTAAAATGAACTATAGTTTATTCCACAGTCAGCCCTTCGTCTGGTTTTAGCTGCTGATATTGTGTTTCTCTATCATCTTTTCCCAAAGATGAAATCAGTTTGGTTTCTGTGTATTTCCTCTAGAGGAGTCCATAGGTACAGTTGCCATTTGTGTTTTGGAGAAAAGTTATTTGCTATGAACAAGTTGTTGATCTTGCAAAGTTCAATGATGCAATCTTCTGCTTTGTTTTTAATCACCAAAACTTTATTTTCCAGCTACTGTTTTTCCTCTTTATTTCCAACTTTTGCATTCCAATATCCAATAATTACCAATGCATTTTGATTGCGTAGTTGGTTCAATTTCTGACTGAGGATGTTGGTAAAATTTTTCAATTACATCATCACTAGATCTTGCAGAATATAAATTTGAATAATAGTATATGTGTATATGTGTGTATACAATACTCAAGAGTGATGAATTTACTTTTTGGCTTAAACAGTTACTTTGTTTAAAGATTACTTCAGAGTACAGTTTTGAGAGCTTAAATAAAATTAAGGACTTAAAGAAAAACTCAGGGTCATAATCTCGTGAGTTCCTCTACCCTCAGTAGGTCCACTAAGTTTGGATTCTTTTAAGACTATGAAGTTATTTTTTATGGGTTTTCTCATTTTATAATATTATTCTCTTGTATTCCTTGTCAGAACACAGTAGTTGGGCTCCGTCTAGTTCTTCTGGTCACAAGGTGAAGGGGCACTGGTTCATGGAGACATATTCCAATTCTTTCTCTGAGTCTTGGATTCCCTTCTTTTTCTTATGTTATCCACAAATAGTGACCATTCATTGTATCTTACATAGCTACCTTTCAGTTACTCACTACATGGGGAATGTAATATAAACTTTAAGAAGTATTTTTAAAAAAACAAATATTTTAAGACCTGATTATGCCAGTTGACTGAATTGTCATCTAAGACTATGATCCCTATGCACCAGATTGAACCTAATCCCATGTGGTAATTGTTTATGGCTAATTAAGATTAGCCTTTACAGCTTCCCCACTTTGGTCATTGTTAAAAATCCTTATGTTTTAAATATGCCATACTGAAATATTTGTAGGTGAGTTTATAAGCTGATCTTCAACATTATTCATTAGAGCATGTTATAGATGAAACGAGCTTTGCCATTTGTTGAGATACTGTAGTGTTGAAACTGTGTTCTTGGAGCCTTATAAAGACTGTTTTACTTACTTTTATGTGTGTTTGAAATTTTCCATAAGATTGTAAGAAAGATATAAAGTTGCACTTTTCACCAAGAGATGAGATATGAGAATTTATATGTTTATTATTTTTCTGTGGTAAAATATTTTCCAAAGATTTATGATTTCTTTTTTTTTTTTTTTTTTGGCATCACTGCCCGCTGGTGATCGTGGGAGCTACCCAGCGCTGCTCCTGAGAGCCGCCGCTGTATTTGAACCGCCAAGCCTGCAGGCGCAACCACTTACATCACACCGGGGCTCAGCCCCAAGATTTATGATTTCTAATGATATATTAGAAATCTGCCTAATTCTAAGTTACAGACTCTTATTTGTGTGATTGCCAGCATCATTTCTATCTCTTAACACCATTCTTTTTCAACTACTTATTTTTCTTCTTTATTTTCAACTTTGATACTCCTTTTTTTAATTAATTAATTTATTTATTTATTTTATTTTTATATATTTTTTATTTTTTTAGGCATCACTGCCCTCAGGTGGTGGGAGTAGGAGGCCCAGCCTTTGCTCCTGGGAGCCGGAATTGAACCTCTATCCCACGCACAACCCGCAGTCCCACGCACAACCACTATGCCACCGGGGCTCAGCCACTTGGACACTCTTATCATGAATAATTATCAATGCATCTCATATGTTTGGTCAATTTCAGGCTGAAGAAGTTGATAGAATTCTTCAATTATCACTAAATTTAGTATTTGGTGCATTAATTTTAATAATAGTTGTATTAATTGTACTTATTCCCAGAAATATTATCATGTCTCAGAGAGTATTGCATATTGTGTTAGTACACTAGAGAAACAATTTCACAGACACTCATATGTATATCAGAGAGAGTTTTATATAAAAGGTAAATGTAAATTAAGAAAGCATCCCCCGCCAGTCCAGTCCAAGGCCATAAGTCCAACATTAACCCATATATTCAACCAATCTACAGAGTCTTCCTCAAACTTGCAAAACACACACACAGTGCCACATGCAGGAAGAAAGCCAAATCAATAAGCGTGTATGCATCTCAGTGTGATGGCAGAGGTCTCTCCGAGGCTTCTCCAGCACCCAGGGTTGCATCAAGGTAGGTCCATGTGGCTTCTCCTCAGGGATGTCTCGCAGGAAGTGAGTCTTGTCAGCTGAGACAAAGAACTAGCTAAGGCAGCTGCATACTGGTCTGACCATCAGAGAACAAGAGACCAGAGAGCAAGAAAGGTGAGGCTCACCGAGCCATTTATCTCTTTTCCCTTCAATTAATCTCACATGTATCTGTCAGCCAAGTTGGCACAATAAACCTTAACTATCACACATATCAAGATAAATCTTGAAATGTTCTTTTGAACTTTGAATGCAATGCTATTCCTGTTGAATTTGTCTTTCATGGCATAGTATAGTATTGTCTGATTCAGAATAGCCAGTACTAGTCCATTTTAATTTATTGGTACCTAGAATATTGATTTTACTGCCTTGTTTTATTTTTGATGACTTCTAAATATATTCTTCATACAATTCACTTTATGATTATTGATAGATGTTTCCTTGAGTTTTGTTCCTGAAAGGTTTTTTCCATCCGTGTCATGAAGATTTACTCTAGTGTGAAGAAATTGCTTTACCCCAGTTGTATTTTAAGTGACTTCCAACATAGGGACTTCTTTTCTGGCACTGTGTCAGATAACTTCCCACTGCTATTCACAAGATCTCCAGTGGCTTATTCCTCACAGGTGAACCTTCCTATTCCTTCTTTCTAATGTGTTCATTTCTGATATTTAAGTAGTTAATAAGCCATCTGTGACTCTTTGGTTGCCGGGGGCTCTTAATAACTTTCATTAAATCAAAATTTTCTTAATATTAAATATATAACTATAAATTTAGTATAATCATATTACAAAAAAGTTAAGGAACTAGAGAAAAGTAGAAAAGTGCCATAATTTCACAGCCTTAGTAGAATGATTACAATTTCATGTGTGTGTGTGGTACTATATATATATTACATTCCAGATTGAAAAATGAGGCTCTGAAAAAATATACTCTTCAGTATGTAATAGTCTGTAGTTTCATTTATGATTTGAGGTATAGTCAATATGGCCTTAATTCAGCTAAATGGATGTATTATCAATTTTACCCTCTATGCCTGTGGTTATAATACTATTTTAGAAGAAATTCTTTGGCTCCACTTTAACAGAGGATGTGAACCAAGTCACCACCTTTGTTTCCTTGGGTATAGGTCTTCTGAAAGACAAAACCACACCTTCCCAGCTATTCCTCTGGGTACAGAGCCATCTCAGAAGCAGAGACAGAGAAATTCAGTACCATCAAGGAAAGAGAGCCACAGGTAGGCTATGTTTGAGATCTCTGTCTGAAGAGACAGAGACAGTGGTGGAGACTGAGACCAGAGGTACCAGAGAGGCTGTAGCACAGAGACCATGAGACAGAATAGAGAAGCAGACTGGCTTCCTGGCCCACTGAGAAGCCAACAGACCATGTGGCTGAGAGACTGGAGACTAGAGAGAAATTTGGCTGCTGCCTGAGGAGAGGTGCTGATGTGGGCCAATGACTGTTTGATCAATATTTTCTCATCCTGGTTTGTGATCACCTGTTAATTCCTATGAAAACCTTCACTTAATAGTCAGTATTGTCCTTGAGCTCTCCATGGCCATTGTAATGAATTATCAAACCCAGCATAGAAGTAGAGTATCATGGCAAAAGGTATATCTGATCTCTATCTAGTGACAATAGGGAAGCCAAATGAGGCCAGATACAGTCCCCATGCCTTTTTACACATGGCTTTAAGGCCCTGTAATTTTTTCTACTTTAAGAGCAAAAGACCAGAGAGATTCATCGGATTTCTCAATACATATATACTTAATTTTTTTCTGGAAAATGTATTTTATAGTCAATTACAACAACATGGTAACCCTGTAAAACAGAGCAGAATTGCCCCAAAGGGTTTCCAAAACTGTAATCTTTATAAAGGGGACTGCCACATCTTGCTACCCTAGAGTAGTTAGTGGGTTCAAACTCCTGTCTTTTTGGTTAGTAACGAAGCAGCTACATCACCAGAGCAAAACCCCAAACCCACTGCCAAGGATAGGAGTCTGGCTCAGAGTGACTCGAGAGAACAGAGGAGAACGCTACAGAGCCTCTGAGACTGCAAACCTTTATAGGAGTAGACAACAGTATATTTTTTCCCTTATTTAGTACCAGTCTAGTGATTAACTCATGGTGCCTTCAGGGCGTGTTTATTTTTCCTGTATGTCCCTTAGTTACATTATGATTGTAATCCACAGTGAACGTACTTTGCTTTTTCCTATATATGCTTTAGAGACAAAAACAAAAAAAAAATTTTTTAAAAACCAAATCCACTGTCATTGAATTGATTGACTCGCCACAACCTCTGCCAGGTATTTGTAATTGTAAGTCTTTAAGGGGCAGACAGCTTCATCTTTTGAGGTGTGCCTGGTGAGCTTACACAGTCTGTTTGGGGGTTAGCAGCCCAATGCCTCGTCCACAGTGCTACCAGGGCTGCTTGCTATTTAGACAGGTGGAGCCAAAATACCAGCCTCAGGACAAGTTCATGGAGACCACATCCAGGGACCAGCAAAACTAGCTCACAAGTCAATTTGGGGCTCTTTTGGTACATACATGTGACTCTGAAGTAAAATTTAAAATTTTTGAAGGCTATTTTTCAGATAATCGTAATTCCATGTAGTTGCAAAAATACATTTTTTTAAATTTATTGTGTGTGACAGGGTTGGCTCTTCTGTTACAAAAACTTGCTGGCTCTTAATCTAGGCTATTTTCATTATAACAGCATCATTAGAGTAGAATAGATTTAAGTGAAATAAATAAGAATATAGATATGAATAAGAAAGTTAAGGAGAAAAAGGTAAGAAACTATGCACGAGGAAAGAAACTAAACAGATTCCAGATTTTGGCATTGCCTGAGAAAGCATAATACTGTTTCTAAACTTCAAGTCAAATGGGAAGAAAACACTTGTACTGTGAAATCTGTTTCTGGCTACATGTGTGAGAGTCATCAAATGAAAAAACTCACTGCCATTGAATCGAAGCCAGCTCCTTACTACTCTGTGTTTCTGAGACGGTAGCTCTTTATGGTAGCAGAAAGCCGTCTTTCTCCTGAGGAGTGGACGGCGGTTTGAACTGTTGACCTTGTGGATAGTCACCATGCTACCTGGCCTCCGTGTTTCTATGAATAGTCTTATTTGACTATTAGCCATAATCTAATTAGCCGTACTCCCTTCTGTGATATGTTGTATATTCTAGCCTCTGTGCCATGGGCATTCACTTTGGGTGACCGTTTCACATTAAAAAGTGAAATTTTAAAAATTAGTTACGTAGTCTTCAGAATCATAACAACATGCAGACCATCATTTTATGACAAACTGACAAGAAAGGGTGATCAAAGTATTGTATGAACAAATATTAAACGTATAGAAAGTATCATAGGAAGTTGGACATTAGATCACTGTTCCAACAAGAATTGACTAGTGTTCAACCCTTTTTTTCCTTTTAACTTTTTATTGTGAATTTGGTGAACGTTTACAGAGCATATCATCAGTTTTACTTTAAACAATTCTTACACATTTGGTTTCAGTTTATCCTTGGAAATCCCCTCAGTGTACCATTATTTATCCCACTTCGTTCTGTGTGTCTTCTTTCCATTCATCTCTTTTCTAATTTCTGTATTGGGTCCTTAGATGCTACCCTTTTGATCTTATGTGGTTGATTATCCTGACATGAGGTGAGTTCAGTTCTGAGCCTGAAGGGTGGGTAAGGGACATATAGTATTGGACTCTCTATCTCTCCAATAAATTTGGTCTCTTTTATGATTTGGGATTTTATTTCACACTTTGTTCTATACTCTACATAGTACCTTCTCACTGCCATGGAGCCATTTCTGACTCATAGTGACCCTAATGACATGGCAGAACCCTACGGGTTTTGGTGACAGTAACTCTTTATGGGGTTAGAAAGCGGTCGCGGGACTTTCTACTGTTGTTCTTTACAAAACACTTGATATGGTAGCCAAGGACCCTCTAATTCTTCTGGTCCTTTTTTTCTTTTTTTTTTTTTTTTAGCCCTTACCACATGACTGTCATTTATTTTAGTTACCTAGTGCTGCTATAGTGGGAATATGGGAAGTGGCTGAATTTAACAGCAGGGGTTGATTATCTCACAGTTGAGGAGTTTAGAAGTCTGAGTTAGGGGCACCAGCTTTAGAAGAAGGTTTTTTTTAACTTGACAATTCTTCTGGTCTTCTTGTGGAGAGTATTTGTGTTGTCCATTAGTCTGTTAGACTAATTATTTCCATATGTCTTTAAATTTTCATCATTCTTCTCTTTCCAATTGGGGAGAGAACAATTGTTGCCCCTTAGGTGATTGTTTGCAAGGCTTTAAAATTGGAGACTTTACTCACAAAGCAGGGTGTAGAACATTCTTTTATGCCATTTGACTTTAGTGTTCCACAAGACTGTCATCCTGATTTTCCAGGTTCGGCAGCTCATTCCTTCAAAATGTTTTCTTATATATAAGAACTCTGCATACCTGTGTGCTAGGCCACATTCAGGGATATGTTTGTAACATGGTAAGTACATATATACAAATACTCTCTGTCAAATTCTACCTATCTCACTCTCTCTCCCACCCTGGTTCAGCCTGTCTATCCAAACATCTAGTAGTTGATAACCACTGTTGCAAGATTGTGTATATCACAGTATTTGCTTCTATATATACTCAAGTATAAGCCGAATTTTCAGCACATTTTAAATACAGTTTTGTGGTAAAATTAGGTGCTGCGGCTGATATTCAGGTCAGCTGACACTTGAGTATATATGGTATTTCCTTTAATGCTTGTAAATTTCCTAGTGTCTTTCCCCACCTCCATCATTTTTTTTGCTAACATCCCTCTTATATAGCCTTCCCTTCAATGAACTTAACACATGTGTACTCTGTAGCACGACTTCTTCTCCCTTCATCTCCATGACTTCCTCTCCCTTCATCTCCTTCATACCTGTGATCATCATCAGACTATATCTTCTTCCAGTATATCTGTGAATGTTTCTTTGCTTAACTTTTTTCAATTGTGGTCCTTAAAATATTTGTCATTTTATTCTTGACTAATTTCACATAGCATGATGTATGTCCTTCAGGTACAACAATGATAGGAGGGGTTTTTCAGTTTCATTGTTATTATTTAGCATTGTATAATATTCCATTATGTGTGTGTATCAAAGTTCTTTCGTCTATTCCACCAATGAGAATTTAGACTCCATTATTTTGCTATTGTGAATTGTGCTTTAATGAACATGGATATCCATCTATGTTATAGCACATTTCTCTAGGATATATATCAATATAGGGATTTTAAATGAGTCTCATATTTCTATTTGAGGAAGTGCTGTACTTCTTTTCACAGTTATAGCACCAGTTGTTGCACCATTTTGCAGTCTATGAGTGGAACTTGTGAGTTCCAGTCTTTCCACAGCCTCACCAGCATTTGCTACATTTGTTTATGTGCTTTGTATTTTGCTGTTGATGCTGGGGTGTAGTAGTGTTTCATTGTTTTGATTATCATCTTCCCAGTAGATAATTATGGTGAGCTTTTCTTCATATGTTTGTTGACTGCCTGAATGTCTTCTTTGTTGAGGTGTCTGTTCATGTCCTCTGCCCATTTTTTTTATCATTTTTTGAATGGCATCACTGCCCTCTGGTGGTTGTGGGAGTTACCCAGTGCTGCTCCTGAGAGCCACTGCTGGATTTGAACTGCCAAGCCCGCGGGCCGCACTCAACCATTTATGCCACTAGGGCTCAGTCTGCCCATTTTTTTTTAAATACTTTTATTCGGGGCTCTTACATCTCTTATCACAATCCATACATTCCTCCAGTGTGTGAAGCACATTTGCAAACATGTTGCCATCATCATTTTCAAAGCATTCTCTTCCCACTTGATCCTAATATCAGCTCCCCATTTCTTTCCCCTCCCTCCCTCAGACACCCACCCTCGTGAATGCTTGATAAGTTATAGATTAATTTTTCCAAAGCTTACATCATCCTCCATTGCTCCTCACCTACTTTTCTGCTATTCGTCCCCCTGGGAGGGGGGTTTCTAGATTGATCCTTGTGCTCGATTTCCCCTTTCTCCTTGCACTCTACCCATATCTACTCTCCTTGTTGGCCCCAAGGGGTTTATCTATCCTGGATCCCCTGTGTTGCTGGCTCTTATCTGTAGCAGTGTGTATGCTCTGGTCTAATCCGATTTGTAAGGTAGAGTTGAGGTTATGATAGTGAAGTGAAGAAGCACCCAAGAGCTAGAGGAAAGTTGTGTTTCATTGGTGCTCTACTGCACCCTGACTAACTCATCTTCTTCCTGTGATCCCTCTGTGAAGGGAAGTCCAAGTCTATAGATGGGCATTGGGGCTCCACTCCATTACCCACCTCATTCACATTAGGTGTGGTTTTTTCTGGGTCTTAGATACCTGACACCTGATCCCATGGACACCTCATGATCACACAGGCTGGTGTGCTTCCCAGTGGACTTTGTTTCTTCTAAGCTATATGGCCACTTGGCTGCTTGTTTATCTTCAAACCTTTAAGATTCCAGGTGCTATATCTTTTGATAACTGGGCACCATCAGTGTTCTTTACCACATTTACTTATGGACTCATTTTGTCTCCAGCAGTCCTGTTGGGAAGGTAAGTATTACAGAATACCTTATTGTTAGAACAAAGTGCTCTTGTGTTAAAGGAGTACTTGAGTTGAGACCCAATGTCCATCTGCAACCTTAATTCTTATATGATATATATGTTAGTCTGATAGACTAGAGAAACATTCATAAGCACACATATGTATATGAGAGTGTTTTCTATACAAGAGCAATGGAACATTGAGAAAACATCCCAGCTCAGTCCAGATCAAATCCATAAGTCCGATATTAGCCCATATGTTTGATACTAATATATAAAGTCCTCTTCAGACTCACAAAACACATGCAGTGAAGCCAGATGCAGTGGGTAGAAAGTCTTTGGATCCAGTGGTGTTATAAGCATCTCAGTGCTGGCAGGAATCTCCAGGTGGCTTCTCTAGGTCCAGGTTTCTTGCTGATTAAGGATAGATTCATGTGGCTTCTCAGGGGTGTCTTGGAAGGAGCGGCTCATGTCTTGTCAGATGAATGTCTTGGGTAGCAAATGTCACTAGAGTCTTCAAGGAAGTGAACCGAGAGAGATATTGTCTCCCACCTCCAAGAAGGAATTACCACATTTCCCAGAATTCTCACAGGAGAAGGCCATGTCCAGAGAGATGTCTCATTGACTAGCTTTAGATTGGCAGACTAGAATCTACCCCTACACTCTTCATTCTCAAATTGACACCAGATTAGGTGACTGCCACATAGGAGTACATAGTTCTATTCCGCTCTCTCTCTCAATATATATGTATATGTATACATTTGCATATGTATGCCTATCTTTAGGCCTCTATAAATGTCCTTTGCCTCCTGGTTCTTTCCTCTATTTCCTTTTTACTTCCCTATTGACTGATCATCATGTTCTGCCTACATTCAGGTCTGATAATTCCTCACTGTTACATTGCCCTTGATTGAGCCCTACTAGGCATCTTCCCACCGTTCTTACATTAATTTTAGTTCGCTTGTTATTCCCTTGCCTCTGTGTGTGCGCGCATGCCCCCCCCCCAACTATTTCCTTTCTCCCACCTCCCCTTTTCCCATATCCCCCCAGAATCATTGATCCCATTCTTTTTATCTCCAAATTATTTATTCTGCCTATCTTATCTAGATAGATATGCAGATACATTAATAAGTGCAAAAAACAGGCAAAACCAAGTAAAACAAAGTCAAAACTAACAAAACAATAACAACAATAGCAATAACAAACACAAAATAACAATAGCAAAAAGAAAGTCACTGGCAAAAATGGAAAAGCCCATAAATAGTTCAAGGTCTGTTTGTTGGCCTTTATGAGTGTTTTCCAATTGAATCTGATGGGGCACCACACTGTCTCCCAAGTCTATTTTTGGTATTCCCTGGGGGTTCATCACTCTGCTCCCCTGCTGCTCTGTTAGATGCCCTCAGTGTTTCACCCCAGCGTGATGGGGCCAGACTTTACACTATGCCCACACTGAGTCTCCATGGTTCAATGAAAGATGTCATGTCCCATAATGGGGCTGCCTGTATGGTCCTACCTGTGCTCCTTCTCCTCGAAGCTGGAACATCATCTCAGGGCTTGGTGGACCAGGATGTCCTCTCCTCCCTCTTTATTCCTCTCCATCCCTTTGCATTTCTCCCGTGTGCTCTAATCCGATGTGCCCCTCTCCCTAAGCTGTTGCCCTAGTTGTGTCCTCTGAAGTGCATCCTTCTAAGGGGGAGGCTGTCAACATAGGATTGGAACTGTTCCCATCAGTGTGTTGTTATGTTATATTCATGTCTTGGAGCATCAGGTTGAAACCTGGTCTCTCTCTCCTCCTGTGGATAGATAAACAATACCCTGCCCTTGGGTGGATTGGTGCCTTGCTCATCCCCAACTCATGTCTTTTTGTCTTTTTTCTCTTTCTTTCCTCATCATTTTTTGTTGGCTGCTGTCTGTATCCCTGGTTTGGGTTTGGTCCCTGCCATAGTTGCTGGACCTCACCCTAGGGATATATATATATATATATATGTGTGTGTGTGTGTGTGTGTGTGTGTGTGTGTAGTAGCTTTTCACTATTCCCCATTTTTTGTTTTGTTTTTATTTTTTAAACTTACCTCGGTGGACTACTGTTCTGTTTGTCCTTTTATGCTTGACTTACTTCACTTAGCATGATTTCCTTCAGTTCTTCCCATGCGGCAATGTGCTTCATGCTGTTTATCACTGCATTTCAGGAATGCGAAATACTCTGTTGTATGTATGTATCACAGTTTTATAGCCCATTTTCAGATTCATGAAAATCTGGGTTGTTTTCAACTCCTTGCAGTTGTGAACTCTGCCGCGATGAACCTTGGAGCACAGGTGTCTTGCCCTGGTTTGTCTGTTTCTCATCCCTTCTGGGTGCATGCCCAATAGTGGGATTACTGGGTCATATGGTAGCACAATCTCCTGTTTTACATATTATCAAAATCGATTTCCATAGTTGCTGTACAAACCTACAGGTCCACCAGCAGTGGATGAGAGTTCCTGTTTCCTCACAGTCCCTCCAACTTTTTGAATTGGGCTATCTCTGAGGGTATTAGTTGGTATCTCTCTTTTTTTTTAATTTTCATTTGTCTTATGGTTAATGGTCAGGAACATTTTCTCATATGTTTATTGGCCATTCAAATTTCTTCATCTGTGAAAATTCTGTTCATGTCCTTTGCCCATCTTCTCAGTGGGCAGTTTTTTTTTTCTTATTGTAAACTTGCAAAGTATTGTAGAATTTAGTAATAAGGCCTTTGTCTGATGATTCATTGCTAAAAATGAATTTCCCAGAGTGAGGAGTCTCCTATTACTCTCTTGGTGAATTCTTTTGATGGACACAGGGGAATTATCTTCAGTATTTACCACTTGTCAATTTTTGACTGCTCTGTATTTGTATCCTTTTCTATTTCTGATAGCTTATGTATTCTCTGTGCCAAGGTTTTCAGATTTGTCCCAATTCTCTCATGAAACATTCTATTTGAATTATTTGTCTTCTGTTGTTGAGATGTTTAAGGGATATCTCTTGTCTATTATGTCATTCCCCCATGTTCTTCCCATTCTGGTTTCTCTGTTTATTCTTTTGGTGAACTTTTTTGATGAATATTTTTTGGAGACCCCAGTAATCTACTTTGTCTCTGATGTTCATGTGTTTTTCATTATATTTGATGGTTGTTTATTTATGCTATATATTAGGACTCCTCTAAAAATTCCCCTAATTTTTCACAGATCATCTTTCTTTTAGGTTTTACACCTAGATCTTTGATCCATCTTGAGTTCATTTTGTATATAGGCTGAGATATGGGCCTGGTTTCATTCTTCTGCATATAGAAATATTGTTTTGATAGCACCACTTGTTAAGAGACTATCCCTTCCCCATTTAATGTTTCAGATTTCTTCAAAGATAATCTGTCTTGTGCTCAGATTTACTTCAAAATTCTCAATTCTGTTGTATTGGTTGGTCTCTGTGTCCTTTGTAGTAGATTTTGATTTATGGAACTGAGAAGATTCTTCTTTTTCTTTTCTTTTATATCGTGCCTTGGCTAACTGAAGTCTTTTCTTCTTATATAAAGTTGTTGATTATTTTTCCACCATTATTAAAAAATGATGCTAGGAACTGCATTGGGATTATAATACTTTAAAGAACACCTTGACATTTTTACATTGTTAATTCTACCTATCCATGTGTATGGTAGATTCTTCCATTACTGTGAGTATCCTCTGGCTTTTTTGTTGTAGTATTTTATAGTTTTCTTTGAACAAGTTTTCTGTTTCTCTGATTTGGTGACTATTGTAAATTGTAGTGTTCCTCTGATTTCCTTTCAGAGGAAGGAAAGGTTTCTTTGTTAGTGTGAAGAAATCTGGCTGATTTTTGTATGTTGATCATCTGCCCTGCTGTTTTGCGGGATCTTTCATTTAGTTGCAATAATTTTGTTGCTGAATCTTTTGAATTTATATGTATAGGCTCATAACATCTGCAAATAGTTTTACATTTTTGGCATTTTAGATACATTGATTTTGTGTATATATACGAACATTTTGATCAGATTAGGTTTGTCAAATGCCTTTTCTGTGGCAGTTGATATGATCATGTGTTTCTTTTCTTTTGATTGTTTTTCTAACACCAAACCATCTTTCTTGCCTGGTATTCCCTCTGGGCCATGCTCCTTTTGGGGAGGGAGGAGGCTCAGCCCCTTCTTTTTTAATATATAGCATATTTTGGGTCTGTTGGCTAGAAAATTTTTTAGGCATTTTTGTATATATTCACTTAAATGTATTGATGATAATTTTTTTAATTTGCATATAACTAATATCTTTTAATTCAATAGTTGACTTATTAAGAAGAGTTCTGCAATCATCACCACAATCAGTTTTGAAAATTTCTAATTTGGTCTTTCAATGACCTGTTTCTGAAATCTTAGGGGTAATCTTATTTTCTATTTGTGTATAGTTTCTAGTTTTTCATGTATTTTGTCAGTTGATTCTTGTAGTTTTGCCCCAAATTCTTTCTGAATTTCTTTTGCTTTTTTCTTGACCTTTGCCTCAATCTGTTGAAAGAGTCTAAACAACATTCTTTTGAATTCTTCATGCTAGTTCCAGTGACTTTTCTTCTTTAGAAAGGTCTTCTAGGGCTGAGCTTCAGTGGCGTAAGTGGTTGAGTGCGGGACTGCAGCCTGCGGACTTGGCGGTTCGAATCCAGCAGCGTCTCTCAGGAGCAGCGCTGGGTGGCGCCCACGGCCACCAGAGGGCAGTGATGCCCCCCCCCCGAAAAGAAAGAAAGGTCTTCTGGCTTATTTATTGGTAACTTGTTTTATCTACTCTGTCTCGTTTCTTTGTGTGAATTGAAATTCTCTGGTGTTTCTGAGGCATTGGGTGCTGTTGTCTGGTTGATGATTTTATGTTGGGTGAGACATTAGCCACTCACTTTCTACCTTTTTATGTGTGCAGTGTAGATATGTGTGCACCGTTGTCTACGCAGTTTGTATAGTACAGTAGAGTCCAAGTATGGCTACATGTTGGACTTAGAACAGAAAGGTCAGCAATTCAAAACCACCAGCTGCTCTTTGGGAGAAAGATGAGGCATTTCAGTCCTACCCCTCCTACAGGGTTGTTATTAGTTGGCAATGACCTGATGGCAGTGAGTGTTCTTTCTTTTTTCTTTTTTTTTTTGGTAGGGGTATAGAGATATATCTGGGTCTAGCAGCAAAAGTTGTTGTGTCCATTTTGGTGGGATAGCAATGAAAAAAGAAAAGAAAGAGAAAACCCTCAAGAACAAAATCAAAAGAGCAGTATGAAAAGAAAGTGCTTTATCTAAGTATCCAAAAAAAAGTTGGGAGACACAGGCCAGAAAAAAATATAGAAAAATAAGTAAAAGCAAAGAGTAGGAGAAAATATATTAAGCAAAACTATGGAGTGGGCACAAAAGTGGAAAAAAAAGAATAGTAAAGAAAAGATAGAAAATAAAAGGAATAAAAGAAAAACAAAAGTAAAGGAGAAAAAGGTAAGCAGAGCAAAAGGGTTTTTTCTTCTTTTTTTTTAATGAACAAAAAGACAACAGAAAGAAAAAACGATGCAGGACCAAGAGAGAAGAAATTTTGTTAGTTTCTAGTGCCCTACTGGTAGGTTTGGAGGGCCGTGTGAGTGGGAAACTTGTCTTTTGCCTGCTGGCCTAGTTGGGCTCAGGGACCAGATCCAGAAGTAGTTGTAGAAAATAGTTGTTCCCAGAAAGCAGCTCTTTAGGGTTTAAAGTGCAACTGGCAAGAAAGCATCCTCTGTTGCAGGCTTTCTTGCCTGCTCAGTTTTTCTAGCTATATTCTGATCTGATGAAGTGGAGCGTATTTCCTCTACAGTTGGGAATAGTGCACCAGAAGCCAATTCATGGGAACATGGTTCTGATTTCAAGCAGAGTGTAGACTGTACAGGGGCTGTATACTGGCTGCTGGATTGAGATTTGTGGCTAACCACTTCTCTGGGAGTATGGGAAGCAAGGGTGGGTCCTATCTTCTTGATTAACAGTTACTGATGTAGGTCCTTTTTCTGGTCCAGTGCAAGCAGAATTAACTTTGTCCTTGCTGTGTCAAACCAGTTGACAATTCACCTGCCTTTCTCTTCTCTGTTGGCAGTTCTTCAGTCTTCTAGTTGGTAGTAAGTCTGCGTCTCTGTGGGAACAAGTCCGGCATGCAGGGGAGTGAGGGCGACAGAGTCAAATTCAGTCATACGCACAAACTCCAGAGACCTGGCTCAACAGTGCAGATCTAACTGTATTACAGCTTTTGAAAAGCTTATAAAGGTTTCATTGACCAATCAGATAATTTCTTTCAAATACTTCCTGGTTTCTAAACATATCCTTATAAGGTTATGGGTTTGCAGCCTGAATAATGATTGCCCCACACTGCGGGCTGTGTAAATGAGGTATTTCTGACTGAGTTATGTAATTGAGGAATAGTTGGCTGAGCCAGCCATCCAATTTGTCTTACAAGACTGTTTCGTCCAGTCACATCGCAGGGGCAATTGCATTGTAGCACACTATGTCCAATAGTATTACAGGGCTTTAACTGTTACTATGCGAAATCTAGAAGCATTCTGATAGGCTGTGTGCCTCAGAGATTTAAAGGGGAAGGTTGCCAGATGTGCTGGCCTGGGATCTTATTTACCTCGAGACTAGAGTTTTTCCAGGAGTCATGGAAATGCAGAATAACCAGCAGCTTCGGCCTGTCTATAGACAGGAATATTCCAGGAGACTTGGAAGCGTGGGTTCCAGTTACCTAAGGGTGCAGATACCCAGCGGCTTCAAGACTGCACCAGGAGACACAGCAGCATCCTGCATTTTCTTTGCATTTTTCCCAGTTCCACAGGTCCTGCCAAGACAATGCCCCCATACTTCTTTATCTATTCCTCTGAAGTTTAGGATTCCAGGATTATCATCCATGCTTCCAGTAGTTGCCAGGATCTTTGAGAGTCTGTCAAGTGTGTCTGCCTAGGTCACCCTCTTTTTAGAAGTCTATGTGTAAAAGTATATTGTGTCAGTCCGGGTAGACTAGAGGAACAAATTGCAAAGACTCGCATATGGATATATGGAAAGGGTTTATATACAAAAGGAATATGACACTAAGAAGGCATCCCAATCCAGTCCAGTACAAAGTCTTAAGTCCGATATTAACCCATATGCCTGAAATCTGTCTACAAAGTCTCCCTCCGACTCACGAAGTCACAGGTCAGTGGGTGCAGAATTCTGGAGCTGGCAGGAGTCTCCCCATGGATCCTCGCTTCCAGGGCTCAGGGTCCATCAACAGCATGCCGCTCCAGCTTCAGAGGTCTGGGTCCATCAAGGCAAAGCCATGTGGTCTCTCGGCTAGCTCCTCCGGCTCCTTGGACGCTGCCATTTTGTCTTTTTCATGACTAATTGCCTCTGAGACTAACGCCCAACAACTGGGGAAGAAAGCTTCTCATCTTCACAAGGGAAATATCGCGAGATTTCCCAGAAGCCTCAGGAGAAAGCCATGCCCACATAGAGGCCTCATTGGCTACTCAATGGCTATCTCCAGATTAACAGTCTGGACTCCACCCCTACATTTCAATCATAAAATTAACATAAGCACATGACTGCCACATATATTTTTGTGGTTTTCATTTGCATTATCAAATAGCTAATGAGGTTAAACAATTTTTCAAGTGCTTGTCATCCATATATCTTCTTTAGTGATTTGTCACATACTTAGCCCTTTTTATAAAATTAGAGATTTAAAAATCTATATATATTTATATAGAAGTCCTTTATAAGATATGATTTATAAGTAATTTTTGCTAACTATGGCTTTTCTTTTCACTTTATGATTTTTTAATGTAATTTTACACTCAATTACAAATAAAACACAAGGCTGACATCTTACATAATTGAATATGGTGTCAATTAAATTACTCTGATCAGATGTAAAAATCTCATATTTCACCAGCTGTTACATGTACTTATTTGTGGGTTTGTGGGTGTGCATATATATAGTGTAAAATTTATTATACTTATTCATCTAAATTACCCCTGAAAACAAAATACTGATTTTGTTCACTTCTTAGAAACTCCATTATGCTGTTACTTGATAACTGAGACTTCACACCATTGCATCCCTAAGTTTTGGCAATGGCTGATTTAATGATTATTAATATTGTTATTTCAATATATGTAAATAAATTATATGCCATGTGTGTAAGTAACCTTTTGAAATGAACTTTTTCACTTTGTATAATACCTTGAGATCTGTCCAAGATATTTTGCTTTTTCTTAATGCTGAGTGAGTAGTATTCCACAATTAATGCTTATGGAATCAGCAATTGAGAGATCAAACAACACATTGCATTAAGTAAATTTGATGCACAAGCTCTCTTTAAAGTTTTTAAAAGCATGAATGTTATGTTGAGGATTAAGGAACATCTGACTCAAGCCAGTCACCTCATATGCATGTGAAAGTTGGACATTAAGTAAAGAAGACTGAAGAAAAAAATCAACACACTTGAACTATGGTATCAAAGAATATTCAAAGTACCATGGACTAACAAAACAAAGCAACCCAAAACAAAGAGATATGTCTTGGAAGAAGAACAGCCAGAATGCTCCTTAGAGGCAAGGATGTTGAGACTTTATCCCGGGGACTTTAGACATGTTATCAGGAGAGACCAGCCCCGAAGATGGACATCATGCTTGGTAAATTGAAGGGGCAGCAAAAAGAGGAAGATTTGGATTGACACAGTGACTGCAACCATGGGCTTAAACATAAGAACAATTGTTAAAATGGCACAGGACCAGGCGTTGTTGAATTCTGTTGAGTTAGAGCTGGCTCAACGGGACCTAACAATAACAGTATTCCATTGCTCTTTTATATTGTTTGGCTATACTAATCACAGTTTATTTAAGTGTCCACGGAATTTAAGGATCATGCAGTTAATGTGGATTATTAGGGAAGTACAAGGTTACAACTTAAACATACTGATTTCTAGATTTTGGCTGTTAGATGTAGAGTTCCTATGAACAGTCATATTCATATACCTGGTTTGTGCCTCAGGTTTTAATTTCTCTAAGATAAATGCTGAAGTATGATGAGTTGTATTATAGGTATATGCCTAGCTTTATGAGAAAGACAAACTGTTTTCCAGAGTGGCTGTGCTATTTTATATTCCAACTAACTGCATAAGAGGAATCTATTTATTCTGCATCCTTGTCAGCATTTGCTATTACCACTTTAAAAAGATCCAAAAATCAAACAAAAAATCCTTTGGTCCTATATTTAGAATGGATATGTAGTAATAACTCCTCAGAGTCTTAATTTGAATTTTAAGTGATTAATAATGTGAACATCTTTCCCATTATTAAGCTAACACCAGTGTATCTTCTTGAAATATCTCTTCGTATCTTATGCTCATTTTATAGTGAACTATTTTTAATAATGAATTTTGAAATTCTCTATATATTATAGATATGAACTCTTTCTCTTTGTAAAAATTGTATGCCATCAGAGTTGGTTTAAAGTCATGAGGCAAGAAGAGAATCAGGAGCAATCCAAGGCAGATTTTGTTTTCTTTTTTTATTATTATTAAATAATTATATTGGACACTCTCACATCTCATCACAATCCATACATTCATCCATTATGTCTAGCACATTTGCACATATGTTGTCATCATCATTTCAAAGCATTTTCTTTCTGCTTGAACCCTTGATAACAGATTCTCATTTCCTCCCTCTCTTCCATGCCCTCCATCATGAACCATTGTTAAATTGCAGATTATTATCTCCATGTCTTACTTGTCCTTTGTCACCCTTCACCCATTTTTCTATTGTTCTTCTCCCTGGGAGGCAGCTATATGTCAATCATTATGATCGATTCTCTTTCTCCCTCCACCTTCCCTTTATCCTCTTAGTGTCTTTATTCTCATTATTGGTCCTGGAGGGGTTATCTATTCTGGATTCCTTGTGTTGCGAGTTTTTATCTGTAGCAGTTCTGGTTCTAGTCCAATTTGTAAGATAGAGTTGAGGTCATGATGGTAGGAGGAGGGGGTAGCATTAAAGAACAAGAGGAAAGTTGTGGTTTCGTTGGTGCTATACTGCACCCTGACTAGCTCGTTTCTTCCTTGCGACTCTTCTCTAAGGGGATGTCCAACTGTCTACATATAGGATGTGGGTTTCCACTCCATGCCCCCTCCAACCCCCATTCACATTTGTATGATTTTGTTCTGAGGCTTAAGTGCCTGATACCTGATCCCATCAACACCTCATGTTCACACAGGCTGGTGTGCTTCTTCCATGTGGGCTTTGTTGTCTCTGAGCTAGATGACTGCTCATCTAGATGAAAATAAAGTCTTTAAGACCCCAGACACTTTATCTTTTGATAGCCAGGTACCATCAACTTTCTTTACCACATTTGCTTATGCACCCATTTTGTCTTCAGCAAGTGTGTCAGGAAGGTGAACATCACAGAGTGCCAAAGCAGATTTCTATGAGGGCTGACGTGCTTCCTTTCACCAGGTCTGATACTGGCTGCCCCCGCTCCATCCAGCAGGTTATTGTGAGTTAGAATCTACTACGTGGCAGTGTGTTTGAATTTTCTGATTTGATAATTCATTTCAGTGTCCACATGGAATTTAAAGATCATGCAATTAGTGGGGATTGTTAGGGAAGTACAAGATTACAACTCGGTCCCAACAGTTTACAACTCAAGTATTAGGAAAAGCATGTGGGTAAAGTCACCTTCTTTGGGTGCAGTTGGTTGTCTCAGCTCCTTTCAGTAATTCAGCTGCTCTTGGTACTTAGCCTATGCCTGTCCAAGCCAAATATTTTAAAAGCCCTAAGCTTTTCAATAAGAACCTGGTAGCATCCCACATCACCAGCAAACTGCTTACTTCTTAGCCTGCAATTCTTTTGCTCAGTAGTTCTGCGTGCCACTGCCCAGCTACCTCACTCTGTGTGATTGGAAGCGAATCACAATGCCAACGCCTGTTTCCAGATTCTGCTGCTGCTGTTTCTGTGCTGCTAAAGTTTTTTAGACTTGCTGCTGTCATTCTTCCTTTCTCACCATCTCCAGGGTTACCTGGGATTAGGGAAGTTTTCAGTACAGGTACCTTGGATTTAAAAGATATGCTAACCCTTACTAAGGGTGATAGTGAGGTGTGTCTACCTCTGAGACTGCTTCCCTTTAAGCCTAGTTGGAGGATAAAACTGACCAGTCCACTTGCTAGTGTTCTACACACATTTTCATATATCACCTGCCCTCACCCCTGCCCATTCACAAGAGTTCTAGTCACATTATTTGCAAGCTGCCTAATCCACTTGGTGAACCGTAAGCATAGTCCTACGAGGTTATTTTTCGTGTTACAAGATGAAGGACCCCTTTAATAGCAATTTACTGCTTTATAATCATGTGAGGATAAGTAAAAAAGTAATGCTAAAAAATAAAATTTGTTGTTGCTATGTGTTATCAAGTCATTTATTATTCACAGACCACATCTAAAACAGAACAAAATACTGTATGGTCCTATTCACATGTTCAAGCCCATTGTTGCCACGTGTCCATCCATCTTGTTGCGGGTCTTCTTTTTGCTGTCCCTCCACTTTACTATGTATGATGTCCTTTTTCATGGACTGGTCTCTTCTGATTACATGTCCAAAGTATGAGACAAAGGCTTAATATCCTTGCTCAGAAGAGTAATTGGGCTATACTTTTTCCAAGACTGATCTGTTTGTTTTTTTTTTTGTCAGTCCATGGCACTTTCAATATTTTCCACCAGCACCTTAATTCAAATTCTTTTTTCAGCCTTCCTTAGTCATTGTCCAACTTTCACATCTTATGAGATAGTTGAAAATGCCATGGCTTGGGTTAGGCACATTTTATCCTCAAAGTAACATGCGCCTGTTTTTCAATACTTTAAGCAGGTCAGCAGATTTACCCAGTGCCACATGTGGTTCGATATCTTGACTTCTGCCTCCGTGGACACTGATTGTGGATCCAAACAAGATTAAATCCTTGACAACTTCAATCTTTCCTCCATTCACCATGTTGCTACTTTATTGGTTAGTTGTGAGAATTTTTATATTCTTTACATTGAGGCATAGTAACCTTTATTAAACAAAAACCTCAGTGTAATGCTATTGTTCTCGACATATTTACCATCTAGGCATATATGCTTCTGAAGGTAATGTTTCCATCTTTTCCCTTAAAGAGTTATATGCTTCATGTATTATGTATGTTACATCAAATTGGCAGTTTGGGCATTTTCAGTGGACTCAAATCTTGTTCCTTTTAAAGATTCTTGGCGATTTGGGAACAAAAAGAAGTTTGAAGGGACAAGATCAGGGCTCTAGGGTAATGTATCTCAATAATAATCTCATAGGAAAGCTCTTGCTGTTTTTGAAGAATGAGCAGGTACATTGTCATGATGAAAAAAATCCCTCGGTGAAGCTTTGCTGTTCACCAGTGAAGTTTTCTGTTTTTTTTAAAAAATCTTTAATATACCCCAATGATTAACTATACTTTTCTGGATGACCCCTTTGGAAGCTCCAGAACAGTTGCTGTAACATTTTGAGCTGACATCTCTTTGCTGTGAGTTTTATGTGAATTTTACAGACCACAGACCCCTGGAAGCCCATGTTTTGATTGAACCATACTTTCTCAATTGTGTTGTTAAATCTAAGACTTATCTCTAGTTATCCACCCTTTCACCCGTAATAGTCTCACACTGATAACAGATTGTGTAACTACTACAGCGATCTCATTAATGAAAATTCTACAATCTTCTTCCACCACTTTTTAGACTTCAATCACATGTTCTTCATTCTTTGAAGTTGACAGTTTTCCTTCTCTTAGTTCATCTTTGAGGTCTTCCGTAAATGTGTTTTTCCTAAAGATGTTTTCTCTATCTAAAAACTATTCTTTTTTTGTGAGGCAGCATTCATGGAGACTTGTTTTAAAATTTCAGCAATTTAAGAATATATCCTTTTGAGTCTTGTTAAAAATTTTGCATCAACCCTGACGCCAGAGAAGTTTTTTCCATGGCACAAGATATATTTAAGAGACTGGAAGCTCTGGTGGCATAGTGGGTTACTGCAAAATCAGCAGTGCAAAACCACCAGCTGTTCTTCAGAGGAAGATGTGACTTTCTACTCCCACGAGTAACAGTCTCAAAAATCCACAAGGGTAGTTCTTTCAAGTCCCGTGAGTCAGAGTCGACTTGATGGCAGTGAGTTTGTCCTTTTTTCATAACAGAAGATGTTTTTATGTTATTCTTGACCATGTGAAGATCATCTTTGGGGAGCTATTTCTTTAAACCCTTAATCATTTTTTTCTCATATGTTGTATAATTTGGTTTGGATAGATATATTGCATAATTTTTGCTTGGGATTTTTTTTTTAATTTGAGAGATAATATAGATATTCTGTAGTTCAGTCACATCAAGCAGTATTGTGCACTCAGTTTCCAAACATTATTTAAAACGAAACTCTTAGAAATCAGATACCTTTTAACCTTCCCCATCCACTCACCACTGTATCCCCCTCCCAGAAACCCTTTTAAATGCTCTCCCTATAGGTTTGTCAGTCCTGGGCTTCATATGCTGAAAAACAAAAACATAGAACACAAATTCAAGAGGGTGACCCTGAGATAAACCCCAACATAAAAAAACAGAAAATATTGAAAACCAGAGCAGCCCTAAAGATGCAACAAAAGGGAGAATCAACTGACAAGATTTTAACTGTTCAAGTCAGGTTTATCCTTTTGATCTTCTATACTCACCTCTCCAGTGCACTCTGTGTTGTAATCTCTTTTCCCATCCATCTATTGTGAATACAGGGAAATCATTGGAAGCTAATTTCTTATGTAGTACCCACAAATGTATGTTGGACTCCCAGTCATCCATAACCTTTTGCAAACCAGTTTCTCACTATTTAGACTCTGATACCATTCCCTCCTTTGATTTTGGTTTATATGATTTACAATCTTTCAGCCTCTGATGTTGATGTGTTTCTTCCATGTAGACATAGTTGACATTTCATCTAGATTACGGCTTGTTGTTTGGAAAAAAGACCCCAGAAGCTAGTTTATCTGACAGCCAGGCAGCATTTAATTTTTTCCTATTTTACTATAGCACCCATATCTTCTTCCAGAAGGAGAATATCAAGCAGTGTAGTTAGGATTTTCATATCTTTATTCATAAAGAAGTTTCAGGGGTTTTTTTTCCCTTCCTTGTAAATACCCTTTTCAAATTTTATATTAGCTTTTATTGGCTTCATACAGTAGTTTATATGAGATCAGTTTTATTTCTACCTTAAGTGTCTGATCAAATTCACTAGTGAAAACACTGTTGTCAAACAAACCAAAACCAGTCTTAAAACGATTTGTTGCTGTATAAGCAAATGTGGTGAAGAAAGCTGATGGTGCCCAACTATCAAAAGATATAGTGTCTGGGATCTTAAAGGCTTGAAGGTAAACAAACAGCCACCTAGGTCAGAAGCAACAAAGCCCACATGGAAGAAGCATACCAGCCTGTGTGACCACGAGGTAGCAAAAGGATCAGGTATCAGGCATCAAAGAACAGAAAATCATATCATTTTAAATGAAGGGCAGTGCAAATTGGGGATCCAAAGCCCATCTGTAGTAAACTGGTCATCCCTTTACAGAAGGGTCACAAGAAGTCAGGGTGCAGTGTAGCAACGATGAAACATACAGCTTTGCCCTAGTTCTTAAATGCTTCCTCCCCCTCCACTATCATGAATCCAGTTTTACCATACAAATCCAGCTAGACCAGAGGATGTACACTGATACAGATAGGAACCGGAAACATGGAAAATCCAGGACAGATGATCCTTTCAGCATCAGTGGTGAGAGTGGTGATACCGGAGGATGGAGAGAAGGGGGAACTGATTATAGGGTTCTACATATAATTTCCTCCCAGGTAGATGGACATTGGAAAAGTGGGTGGAGGGAGACATCAGACAGTGTAAGATATGGCAAAACAATAATAACATAACTTATTAAGGGTTTATGAGTGAGGAGGGGTCAGAGAGGAAGGGGTAAAAATGAGCTGATACCAAAGGCTTTAGTAGAAAACAAATGTTTTGAAAATGATGAGGGAAAAAAATGTACAAATGTGCTTGACATGCAATAGATGGATGTGTGGATTGTGGTAAGAGTTGTACAAGCCCCCAATAAAATGATTTAAAATTTTTGTTTTTGCAAACAAACCAAAACCAAACTTTTTGTCATCGAGTTAATTTCAACTCACAGCAACCTTGTAGGAGAGAGTGGAACTGCCCCTGTAGGACAGACTGGCACTGCCCCATCATGTTCCAAGAATGATCTGTATACAGGAACAGAGTGCCATATCCTTCTACTATGGAGTGGCTGGTGGGTTTGCACTACCTGCCTGTCAGTTAGTAGCCACTCAGTTAACTAGCTGTAGGGATCCTTGTAAAATAAGTTCACTTGAAAACTCCTCAAGAGAAGAATAAGGTGGGCTTGTTCTTCTAGATAATAAGATTTATTGCAAATATATTTATTAGCATAGGAAAAGACAAACATAAATGGCTTATAAATATATTGAAATAAATATATTTAAAATGTTCTCATCTTTAATCAGAGTACTGCAAATTTTGACCTCCTATGAGATGTAACTTTATATTCATTAAATTTAAAGCATTAAAATTTTTAGAATATAGTTAATGCTGAGACTATAGAAGAGCAAGAACTTATGAGAATTAAACTAATAAGATCACATTGGAATATAATTTTGGAATAGGTTATAAAATTATGACTGATGTTTTAACATTTATATTCCATGGAGACATGTTTAAGAATGTTAAAAAGCACCATTATTAAAAGCAGTAACCCCTCTGGATCATTCTAGAACCTCCCAAGGGGCAGTGTTACCTACTTTAGGAAGCACTTTTATATAACATATGGTAAACTAATATTTCTTAAATAAAGTATTTTAACTGCTTTATAAGTGATGCTTTGCATTTAGAGATTTTATAAAATAAGTGCTCTTAAAATATAGGTGGTTTTACCACTAAAGTGATTTAGTTGTAAAGCAGATGTTACTTAGAAAAGAATAAGGTCAACATGGTTAGAGTAACTAATGTCAGAACATAAAATTTAGGGTTAAAACCCAGAGAGTGTAATCCTAATTTTGAGCAATTTGGGGGGGAAGGGAGGTGTACCTGAGTATCAGTAAAGCATCTGAATTTCTTTTGTAGTTCTTAGAGACACTAGTCTCTAGTGATGATGGGCATTAGAGACCTTCTCTACTTAAAGGGCAGTATCAGTGGTAGAGTTGCCACTCTCGGGTATCATATTTGACTATCAAACCCAATGTTCAGCTGAAGTAGTCGCTAAATGCATTAAGTTTTGTATAAGCATAGATAGAAAGGTAAGGGTGTACAATATAAACAGAAACTGCTGTTATAAACGTTTTAATATGCCATAGTTTATGCATTGATGGTTGGCTAGTAAATATATTTCCTTTAATACACTCAATAGAAATGGTTTTTTGATTGAAAGAAGGTAGTCAGTAGTACTGTGAAATTTTCAGTGATAACATTTCTCTACATTAACAGTAAAGATTAATTTTGTAAGGATATGTACACAAATGGCTATTCATTTTTTGTTTTTTCAGAGTTGAAGGATTATCCAGTATATGAATGTTTTATTGATAATGGCAGAACACCCACCGCTACTGGATACAACTCAGATTTTAAGTAGTGATATTTCTCTTCTATCTGCCCCTATTGTAAGTGCAGATGGAACACAACAGGTAAGGAAACTGAGATGTTTATTCCCTTGTGTCTAGTATTTGTTTATTTCTAAAGAAGTTTAAATTAATGAGGCTATTTTTCAAATCACTTTTAAAATGTTCCAATAATAAATGATCAAATTTCCCATGTGCATTTTGAGTTGCCCTGTTGTTTTTGTATAGTAATTCATTCTGTTGTACATAGGGGTCGCTATGAGTTTGAACTGATACAATGACACTTAATAGCAACAGCAAAGTTGTTTTTGTTTTACTGTAGATAAGCAATGGACTAGTCTATGAGGTTTTTTTTTTTTAAGTAATTGTAACATCGCTTTAATCATTACTATAAATCATTACTTCAAATCATTATGGAATCATGTTAGGAAATAAAAGAACTGCTTTTATAGTATTAGAACTTTAAAATTTAGAAAAGCTTTAATGTTTTTCCCCATTTTCCTTTCTTCACTAGACTCCCCCATCCCTAAAGCAAATCACATTTTCTGAAGCTCTAGAAGATCTCAACCTAGGACTTCAAAATGTAGTTCTATGCTTACACAAACTCAGCATTCCTATAACATTGCTAAAGGTTTGGGAATTGCATAATATATGCTTACTAGGTGTTTTAGTATTGTAGGTAAGGGAACAAAGACCAGGACATAATAATAATGAGAAGGAGCAATTTATGGTTTATGTGTAGCAAACATTGTTCTGAGAACTTTATATACATTGGTTTAGCTCAACATTTCTATGAATAAGGTATATCTGCCTGCTTCTATTTTTCAAATGACACAAAATGAATTTCAGAAATGCTGAATAGCTTATACCAAATAGTGCAGTTGCTTGTGTGTGATGGGTAGGTTTGTTATGCCAACATGGCCAAAGAAGATTGGTGGGTCTGTTGTGACGGCACAGCCAATGAACACATGGGATGAATTGAAGGGCAGATATAGGAAGGGCTCGGCAAGTCCCACCCTCTCTCTTGCTTCCGGATCTTCGGACCGGAGAGCTGCCTTGTTCGTCCTGTGCCTCGACCTCCAAGCAGCCTGTCTCGTGTGGAATTATGGCATTGGCTACTTAGTCATGGTGTCCCTAGGAGTGAAATAGATGGGAAACCTACTAAATATTTACGTGACTTATACATGCAGAAGAATGCTGGATCAGGTGAACAGAGGAATAGGCAGTCACAATCACTCGACTAATTATGACCACGTGATCAATTGCAGAAGCAAGGGTTGTGATTGTTCATGTATTTCTGTTTATGACCTTATTGAATTTTTTCTTTGCTCATGTCTGACATATCAGCTACAATTGGACTTAAGATCCAATGGACATATGTCCACGTGGGTTCGTACCCCACTCCTGGTACCATAATGTGTTAGTCCAGATAGACTAGAGGAACAAATGTCAGAGACGATTAATCACGGAAAAGACAAGATGCAGCCTCCAAGAAGTTGGAGGAGCCAGCAGAGAGACCACACGGTTTTGCCCTGATGAAGACAGACCTCTGAAGCTGGAGTGGCATGCTCTTGATGGACCTGAAACGAGGAGCCATGGGGAGACCCCTGCCAGTGCCAGAATTCTGCACCCACTGACCTGTGACTTCCTGAGTCGGAAGCAGACATTATAGACTGATTGCAGGCATATGGGTTAATATTGGACTTATGACTTTGCACCAGACTGGATTGGGATGCCTTCTTAGTGTCTCATTTCTTTTGTATATAAACCCTTTCCTTATACCTATATGCGTGCCTCTGAAATTTGTTCCTCTAGTCTACCCAGACTAACACATTTGTGTCCTGGTCAAATTTTGTTATTTTAAAAATGCAGTTTTTAAATTATGATTTATTTATAAGGCATTACTTTTTTAACTATGGTTTTGAAAAATCAAGAGTAATTAGCTTATATTCTAAATTTTTCTTTCTTGAAAACATGGCCTAAAAAGTATATCCTGATTTTAATTTTTATATATGCTGAGATTTTTTTTTTTACATTAACTTCATTTTTCTAGTTTTCTGGTAATAGTTTTATTGATATAAAAAATCACATATACACTTTCATAGTAAAGTCACTTTTTAAAAGAATTGTAAACAGATCATCACAAGAGTTTTAGTATTCCCTTCCCCTCCCACATTCATTATTTGTTCCTCAATTCCCCTCACCACCCCCATGCCTGACCCCAATAAGCAGTTGCATCAGTGATTCTTTCTATGCATCTATTCCATCTGTGCTTCATAAACTGGGAAGCTTAACAGAAACTATTAAAAAATAAAACAAATAATAATAATATAAAGTGTGTTAGATTGGGTAAACTAGAGAAACACATTCATAAACATACATATGTGTATAAGAAAGAGATTTATATACAAGAGCAAGTGAGAAAACATCCCATCCCAGTCCAGTCCAAGCCCATAAGTCCGATACCAATCTGTAAAGTCCTCCTCAGATTCACAAGGCACATGCAATGGCATCAAATGCAGGACAGTCACAGCCAGTGGGTAGAAAGTCTTTGGATCCAGTGGCATTGTAAGTATCTAAGTGCTGGCAGAGGTCTCTATGTGGCTTTTCTGGTTTCAGAGGTCTGGTTCCATTAGAGTAGATCTATGTGGCTTCTCCTTCTCATAGGGAGTCAGCCTTGTGCCTTGTCAGTAGAGCATCTCCAAGGGAATGAACTGAGATAGTTTCTCCTAACTCCAAGAAGGAATTACCAGATTTCCCAGAATTCGCAGAGGAAAAGGCCATGCCCACACATTGGCTATCTCCAGATTTGCAGGCTAGACTCCACCCCTACACTCTTAATCCTCAAATTGACACCAAATTAGGTGACTGCCCCATAAAGGTAAAAATAAATATAAAGATTAAGAAAGAAAAGATTGACAACAAAATTAAATTAAGCCAGAACAAAATTTCTGCCATGAAAAAAGTGAGAAAAACTAAATTTAAACCTACAGCAAATTCAGGTTGGGTCAAGAGAGGGAGGCCAACTGATCAGGTTTTTTAATGTAGTATAGTTCTATCTACCTTAGTGACGTTTATAATCATCTCTGTCTGATAGCCAGCTGTTGTGTCCCTCCACTGTGGTCAGAAGGGATTTGCGAGAGACTTAATCCAAAACTAGATACTCTGCAGATGGATATTGGCCTCCCGCTGTCCTCCAAAGCCTTCTACAAATTAGGTGTTCACAATTTAATCTGATACTTTTCCCTTCATCATATTTGGATTTTTTGTCATCTTTGGATCACACAGACTGGTGTGCTTCTTCTATGTGAACTTACTTGATGCCTCATTTAGATAGCTGCTTGGCTACAAGCCTTTAAGATCTCAGACACTATTTCAGTTAATAGCCAGAACCATCTGTTTACTTCACCACACTTTGCTGTAGCACCCTTATCTTTAGTGGTGTCTTCATGGAGGCAAGTACTGAGCAAGGACACATTGTAAGAACTAACTATGCTCAGATTGGGGCTAGAATTAAGGGAGAGCGATCTACTTGTCCATGGGTTATGAACCTGGTTTACTTTAGTGATAATATCATTTTATGACAAACAAATAAATCCCTCCCCCAAACAAAAAGAAAAACATTGTCAATCATCAGTAATTTATTCCAGTGGCATAGAATTTAAGGTACTGTGTCAGAGAGGGTTCTCTAGAGAAATAAAACCAGGACACTGATACTTCTCTTTATATATTTAAATAGAAAGAAGAGTATATAAGATAAGAAAGAAACAGTTAACTGTCTATAAAGCAGTACAAATTGCTCGGTGCAACTCACTTGCATGAAACAGCTAGAAGGCTGGCAGTCCTTCAAGTCTTGAGGGCCACTGAGTAGTCCTCTGTAGAGCAATCCAGGCTATCTGGTCACAGGCAGCAAACAGCAGAGCAGGTCGCCAACAGCCAGTTGACAGAGTCCAACAGTCCCCAGCTCAAGAGATGTATATCCCAGGAGCGTGGCGAAGTAGGGCTTGAAGGCACCTTAACTGACAGCAACACAGTCCACGATTAGGTGTCCCACGGGTAGTGTTGCTTGGAGGTCGAGGAACAGGACGAACAAAGCAGCTGTCTGGTCCGAAGATCCAAAAGCAAGCGAGAAAAAGGGCGGGACTCGCTGAGCCCTTCCTATCTCTTCCCTTTTATTCATCCCGTGTGTTCATTGGTCGTGCCGTCACAACAGACCCACCAATCTTCTGTGGCCATGTTGGCATAACCAACCTGCCCCTCACGGGTAATGTTGGGAAGAGGAGTTGAGGTGAGTATAGTCTAGCTGCAAAATGTAATCCATGAGTTATTGTGTACAGATTGAATTCTTAAATGATTAGATGTCATTTACATTGAGCATAAGATAGAAAATTTCCTGTATCACTCCTTACAAGTTCAGATCTTTGCCTAGCAGTTTATAGCCGGTCATATTAATACAAGTAAAGGATTGAGATAGAAAATATATGGCGATTCTGTGTATCTCCTTCATTGGAAGCCCACTAAAGCAGTGGTTGCACCGAAGGTCTGACAACCACCATTTTCGCAGTCTTGGGATGGCCATCCTTTGCCTCCTCTATCAGGAAATTTCAGTCCCAAGTCCAAGGGTTGAAGGTAGTTTTGAGGTATGGCCCAGTTCTTTCAGATGGGCTTCAATGCCAACTCCTTCTTGCATGACCCTTGGGTGATGCCATGTTTCATGTAAGACCAGCGTCTAAGGTTATCACTGTTTGGGTAGAAACTTATTTGAAAGCGTCTACCCAGAAACATAGAACTGGGTGTATTCAACCTTTTGGTTCCATACAATTATTGTTTAGTATCCCTTCCCAATGTGAGGTTGCTCCTCTACATTTACACCCACACATATCCACCAACAGACACATACATGCCTTCTCTGAAAGGAGATGATCCCCTCCTTTAGTCCTAATTTGATTTTCCAGTAACATTCTCTCATACTTGCGGATGGCCTGTGGATTTGTTACAGCTTTGAATCATGTTGTGTGTCAAGTGGATGGTCTTCTCCTTTTTCTCCTTCTTGAAGGAGTGACCCCTGCTGATGTGAGGTCTCTTCTTTTGAGGTGGTTCTTATGAAGTACATATAAGGGGAGTGATGTATGGTTCCTGGGTGGTAGACTTTCTACCTCTTTGAGACTCTAAGATATGTTTAAGATATGTCTAAAATGTGTTTAACTGGTGTTTCTCTTTCTAGTAATGAACTCTTATAATATTTGTCCTTTTGTGGTTGACTAACTTCACTCAGCATAATAGTTGCCAACTCCTTCCATGTCATGCAGTGTTCCATGCTTTCATCATCTTTTAGGCATGTGTAGTAGTCCAAAGTACCATTGTTTCTTTATCCATTCTTCTGCTGTTGAGCATTTGGGCTGCTTCCATTTTTTTGCTCTTGTGAGCTGTGCTGTTATAAACATGCGAGAGCGTACATCTACTCACCTAGTGACTCTTATTTCTTTGGGGTGTATGCCTAATAGTGGTATTGCTGGTTTATAGGGGATTTCAGTTCCAAGTTGCTTTAAATATCACTATATTGTTTTTCATAGTTGTTGTATATATTTACAAGTTGACCAACAGTTTATACAAGTTCCATTCTCTTCAGAACCTCTCCAGCATTTGTTATTTTATGTTTTTTTCTTTAATTGGGCTAGCATTGTGGATGTAAGGTGGTTTCTGATTGTGGTTTTAATTTGCATCTCTTTGATAGCTAGTAATTGTAAGCATTTTTAAATGTATTTTCTAATTCATTTTAATGAACTGTCTGTGTATGCCTTTTTCCCACTTATTAATTAGGTTTTTAATTTTTGCTTTGTTTTAAAATTATGTAGATTTTTGTAAATAGATCCTGGTCTGATGTGGCATTGATAACATTTTTTCCCCAATCTGTGGGTTCTGATTTTATTCTTTTGATGAATTCTTTTGCTGTATATAATGATGTAAGTTCTGCATATTCCATTCATCTGTTTTGTCTTCCACTGTGTGTGCTTCCTTTATTATGCTTGGTAGTCTTATGTATGCCCTGCAATAGGGTCCTTGCATGTTTTTCCAGCTTTCTCATTGATGATCCTGATAGCTCTGGGGGTTATATTTAGATCTTTAATCTATCTTTTTGGTGGCTGATTTAAGAGAACAGCATGCGGCTATAAAATTTTTATTTCCTGCTCTGGAAAAATGCAGCAGAAACTGCTGTGAGGTGAAACACAACTTATAAGGACAACACAATGAGAAAAACTCAAATGTGTGAATGATTTTCTCATTTCAAAAAGTGAAATGCTGGAGCTCCAGTGCACAATCGGTTAGCACGCCGTACTTCTACAAAAAGTGAAATGCTGATGGAAGCCAAATCTCCTATTAACTTCCCAAACAGACAAAAATGTCATTGTACATTTAGAGTTCATTCCACAGGTCAGACTGTTACCAAGCTTTCTACTTACAAGTTCTGAAAAGATTGCTTAACAGTATGAAACCAAAGCCTGATCTGTGGCAGACAGGAGACTGGTTGTGCCACCATGACTGTGCGCACCTGCTCACGCAGACATCTCAGTGCACCAGTATTTGGCAAAAAAGCAGCATGCCTCCCTTGCCGCACACACCTTACTCACCTGACCTTGCTCCATGCAACTTCTTTTTGTTTCTGGAAATTAACAGGGACATGAATAGATAGTGATTTGACAACATAGAAGATGTGAAGACATAAACAAGGGAGATGCTGTTGGCCATACAACCAGATGAGTTTGAAAAATATTTCCAAAATGGAATTGCAGATTCGCCAGATGTATTAAATGTAATGGAGAGTACTTAAAGGTGATTGTTTTGTTAAAAAAAAATTAAATACATAGCTTTGAACAATAAATTCCATTGGGGGCAGGTCTTATTTTAATCTTCTGCATATGAAAATGCAATTTGTCCACCACCATTTGTTGAAAAGGTTGTCTTTGTCCCATTTGATAGTTCTGGGTCTTTGCTGAAGTTTAGTTGCCTGTAGACTGATGCATTTAGGTTTGAATTTTCTGTTCTGATCCAATGGTCTGTATATCTTACCTTTGTACAAGTACCAGACACTTTTGATTACTGTGGCTAAGTGGTAGACTTTTAGGTCAAATAGTGCAATGCATCTTTTTTGGCTCTTCTTTTTAAGAAGTCCTTTGGTTATCCTGGCTCTCTTGCTTACCCATATGAAACTGGTTATTCCATTTCTTTAAAGAAAGTATTTGGGATTGGGATTGGCATTGTGTTTCATCTGTAGATTGTTTTAGGTAGGCACAATATTAATTATGCCTATCCATGAGCACAGGAAATTCTTCCATTTATGTAACATATATACTCAAGTATAAGCTGACCCGAATATCAGCCAAGACACCTAATTTTACCACAAAGCTGCATTAAAAATGTGCTGGGAAAAACTCAGTTTATACATGAGTATATATGGTAGGTTTTTTTTTGGTTTCTTAAAGTAGTATTCTGTATTTTTGTCCTTAGGTCTTTTGTTTGTTATTCGTAAGTATGTCATCTTTTGTGTGGTAATTATAAATAGTATTATTTTTTTGATGTCTTTATCACAGTTCTTTTTACTGATATACAGGAATCTCCCACAATTGATTTCTGCTTGTTAATTTCGTTTCCTGCTAGTTTGCTGAATCCTTCCATTGTTTCCAGTTAGCTCTTTGTGGAGACTCCTGGGTTTTCTGTATATTAGGATTATATCATGTGCAAATAGTAAGAGTTTCACTTTTTCTTTGCCTTTTTGTATTCCATTGATTTCTTTTTGTTGATTAATGATTCTATCTAAGACTTTAAGTGTGATGTTGACAAAGAGTGATGACAGGGGACATCCTTGTCTGGTCCTTATTTTCAGTAAAAATGTTTCTAGTTTTTCCCCATTGAGTATAGTATTTGCTGTTGAGTTTTCATGTTTAGTTTTTCTTATGTTGAGGAATTTTCCTTTTATTCCTACTTTGATGAGTGTTTTGATGAAAAAATGGGTGTTGGATATTGTCAGATGCCTTTTCTCCATATATTTATATGATCATGGGGTTTTTAGTTCTTGCCTTGTTTATGTGTTGGTTTACATGGATTGTTTTTTGAATGTTGAGCAATCCTTGCTTCCCTGGAATGAATTCTACTTGTTCATGGTTAAATTTTTTTTTGATATGATGTTGGATTCTATGTTTATAAAGAAGATTAGTCTGTAATTTTCTATTTTATGGTGTTTTTGCCTGGTTTGGTTATCATTGTTATGCTGGCTTTATAGAATGTTTCTGTTCTGTTTCTCCTTTTGTTATGGGTCTGTTAAGGTTTTGCAGCACCTATCTGCATTAATTTGAGTGGTTGATATACTTTTATATTTTAGGTATCTGTCATTTCTTTTATATTGTCAGATATGTTTGAATAGTTTTTCATCGTAGTGGATTGGTTATTCATTTTATTTCATTTGGATCTGATGGAATATCACCCATTTCATCTCTCTTTCTGGGTGTTTGCATCTTTCTTTTAACCTTTGTTAAGTTTTCCAGTTATCTGCTGTATTAGTCTGTTCAAAGAATAAGCTTCTTATCATGTTGATATCATTTCTGATCTGATTCTTATTATTTCTTTTCTTCCTCTACTGGAGAGTTTATGTTGCTTTCCTTGTTCAAGTCCTTGAGGGTGTTGTGTTAGGTTATTCATTTTCGATTTCTCTTTCATATATGTGTTGATTACTATAAATTGGCCTCTGAATACTGCTTTTGTTGTACCCCAGTGGTTTCAATATGTTATCATTCTCACTTGTTCCAAGGAATTTGCCCCTGTCATTTGCTTTATTACCCAGTAATTTTTGAGTATTGTGTTTTTCAATCCCCATGTGTTTGTATTTCTATTTCTGTTCACTGTTAGTTTCTAGTTACTAGTGTTGTAGTCTGAGAAGATCGGTTGTAGGATCTCACGTTTTTGAATTTATGGCCTTTCTTGAGAATTTACCATGTGCATTAGAAAAGAGTGTATATCGTGTGTGGTAGTCATGTACTTGTGTCAGTTTCATGATTGGGAGTGTAGTGGTGAAGTCTAGCCTGTTAATCTGGAGATAGTCAATGAGACCTCTGTGGAAGCATGGCTTTCTCTGAGAATTCTGGGAAATCTTGCAATATTCCCCCCATGGAGGTGAGAGACTATGAACTCAGTCTCTTAGAGACACTCTACTGACAAGACACAAGGCTGATTCCTTGTGAGCCATACCAGAGAAGAAGCCACATGGGCCTACCCTGATGAAACCAGACCTTTGGAACCAGAAAAGCCACGCGGAGACTCCTGCCAGTGCTGAGATGCTTCTACCATCACTGGATACACAAGACTCTGCTCCTACTGGCCTGTGATTGTCCTGGCGTTGTTGCATGTGCTTTGTAAGTTTGAAGAGGACTTATGAATTGGTATCAGACATAGGGGCTAATATTGGACTTAAGGACTTAGACTGGACTGGGTTGGGATGCTTTCTCAATGTTTCATTCCTCTTGTATATAAACCTTCCCTTATATACATCTTCATGTTTATGAATTTGTTTCTCTAGTCTATCTGGACTAACATACCGTGTTTTTGTTGGATGTAGCATAGATCTATACGGTCGATTTTACTGATGGTTTTGCTAAACTCGTTTTTTGTCTTTATTGAGTTTCTGTCTTGATGTTCTGCCTTTTCTTGATAGTGGTGTATTGATGATCCTGGTTAATATTGTTGAGGTGTCTATATCCATTCTCAGTTCTGTGAAGATTTGATTGATATATTTCAAAAATCTTTCATTGGGTGCATATAATTTATTATAATTCTGTCTTCATTTCCAAGTATTTTCTACTTGAGCCCTTCGTATAAGCTCCACTTTTCCCCTCCTCTTTTATTTTGTTTATAAATCATTTTATTGGGGGCTCATACAACTCCCATCACGATCAATACATATGTCAATTGTATGCAGACCACATTTGCACACTTGTTGCCATTATCACTCTCAAAACATCCTCTCTTCACTTAGACCCCAGTACCAGCTCCCCATATTTTCCCCTCCCTCCCCACTACCTTCACCCATGAACTCTTTATTTTGGGGGGAGGGGCATCACTGCCCTCTGGTGCCCCCATGAACTCTTAATAATTTACAAATGGTTATTACTTTTCATATTGTTTGCTGTCCAATGTGTCCCTTCGCTCACTTCCCTGTTGTCCATACTCTAGCTAGGAGGTTATATGTAAATCCCTAAAATTGGTTCTCCCTTTCTATTCCACCATCTCTCCACCCTCCCAGTATCACCACTCCCACCACTGGTCCTGAAGGGATTATCTATCCTAAGTTCCCCTTGTTTCCAGCTCCAGTGTATATCATCTGCTGGATTTATCAGGTAGAATTGGGCTCATTATAGTGGACGGGAGGACACATTTGAGAACTAGAGGAAAGTTGCATATTTCATTGTTACTACACTGTACTTTGACTGGCACACTTCCTCCCTGCAACCCCTTTGTAAGGGGATGTCGCTTCACCTATTGATGGGCTTTGGGTCCCCAATCTGTATTCTCCCTCATTTGTAATGATATAAATTTTAGTTCTTTGGTGCCTATTACTGGATCCCATGGACACCTCCTGGTCACACGTGCTGGTGTGCTTCTTCCATGTGGGCTTTGTTGGTTTGAGCTAGATGGCTGCTTGTTTACTTTCAAGTCTGTAAGACCCCAGATGCTACATCTTTTGATAGCTGGACACCATCAGCTTTCTTCACCACCTTTGCTTATGCACACATTTGTCTTCAGTGATCATGTTGGGAAGGTGAGCATCATGGAATGTCAATTTAATAGAACAAAATGTTCTTGCACGGAGAAAGTACTTGAGCAGAGGCCCAATGCCCATCTGCTGCCCTAATACTAACTAAACTGTACATGTATATTTTCCCATCATCATATATAAATATATTCACCTATGTATATGTCAGTATTTAGACCTCTATAAATACCCTTTACCCCCCCCCCCAGTTCTTTCCTCTATTTCCTTTTACTTTCTTCTTGTCCCACTATCATGCTTAGCCTCCATTTGGGTTTCAGTATTTTCTCTGTTACATTATTCTTGATAAATCCCTGTCAAACCTCTCACATACACCTTGTCACTGATTTTGAATCACTTGTTGTACCCTATCCCTGGGCCAGTCAACACCACCTCCTTTCCCCATCCTCCTCATCTCCCATGACCCCCCCAAAACCATCAGTTCCATCATTTTCACCTCTAGACTATTCATCCAGCCTATCTAGATAGACCTGCAGAGATAACAGCACATACCCAAAGAAAGGCATCGTAAGATGAAACAACCAAAGAAAATAAAGCAATGATAACAATAAAACCCCAATGTCTAATATATATATATATATACACACACACACACACACACACATATATAAATAACAACAATATAAAGACCTGTAAATAGTTCAAGGTCTGTTCGTTGACCTCCAGGAGTGTCCCCCGGGATGCCACACCTGGCCCCAGAGTATATCCTTGAAACTTCCTTGGAAACTTCATGCTCTGTTGCACACCCTTAGTGTTTTGCCATGGTGTGGCTAGTTCAGACAGAGTATAATCCTGATCCTGTTTCTCCATTATTGACCCCGAAGGGCTTTGAGTCAGCAAAGGAAGCCGTATTCATAGTGGGGCTGGCCATATGATCCTCTCTGTGCTTTGGCTGTTTTGAGTGGGTTAAAGATTAATTTTGCTATACCTTCTTTGTCATTTAAACAGTGTAAGAGAATACAGCGTGGTTCAGAATTGGCAGTTTTATGAAGGGTGTTGTTTATCCCTCCACTTTATTTATTGTATCTGTATGCCAAAATAAGAAGTCTTTATAAGTGGAACTTTGAAAAGAATTTGTTGTCAGAATTGGAGAAATACTCATTTACATCTTATGATATGTAGATAACAATGCTTGCTAAAAAAATTATTACTGATGAAGCACTTAAGGATGAAAATCGAAGCTTTTCATTCAGAGTTACACCTGAATAAGAAGAAAACTTTACAAAAATCCTCAAAGCTAGATGTGGTAGGTAGGTTTGTTGTGCCAACATAGCCAAAGAAAATTAGTAGGTTTGTTGTGACAACATGGCCAATGAACACATGTGAAATCAATAGAAGGACAGAGATATAAATGACTCGGGCGAGCTTCGCCTTTCTCTCTCTTGTTCTTGGCTCTTCGGACCAGCAGGCTGCCTTGCTTGTCCTGGGCTTCGATGTGCAGGCTACACTACATGTGGGACACCTAATCTGTGGACTGTGTTGCTGTGAGTTGAGGTTTCTTCAAGCCCTGCTTCACCACGCTACTGGAATATGCATCCCTTGAGCTGGGTACTATTGGACCCTGTCATCTGGCTGACTGTTGGTTTCCTGCCTTACTGTTTGCTGCCTGTGGCCAGATAGCCTGAACTGCTCTACAGAGGACTACCCAGCAGCCCTCAAGACTTGAAGGACTGCCAGTATATTAGCTGTCTCACACAAGTGAGTTGCACCGAGCCATTCGTACTGCTCTTTATAGATTAGCTATCTGTCTATTTCTTATGTTAGATATCTTTCTATATATAAATATACATAAAATTATTAGTGTCCTGGTTTTGTTTCTCTAGAGAACCTTGTCTAACACACTACCTTATCTAGCCTGTCTAACATCTTATAATGATGGTAAATGAAGAAATTGTAGTTGCTCCTGTTGGTCTACTTGGATCAACAATCACTGTTCGTGGAAGCAGTAATTTTAAAAATCCAGTAGTGTGTATTTCATTGTACATATTTTCTGCAAAAGACCACTTCAGAATTTTGGAAAGCAAAATGATCACTGTGTTAGGCTGGGTTGGCTATAGAAACAAATCCAGTGACACTCATGTATATATAAGAAAGAGCTTTACATCAAGAAGTACTTGTACATCAAGAAAGCCTAGTCCAATTCATATCCAGAAGTCCAATACTAGCCTTTAAGTCTCTCTTCAGATACCTGAAATCATATGCAACAATGCATGCAGAATGCAGGAATATCACAGGCCTGTAGGTGCAGTTGTATAGCTTCAAGATCAGTGGAAACATGGCCAGGCACTGGTAACTCTCAGGGTGGCCAACAGAGCCCCAGCGAGCATGAAGGTGGAGTGGCAGAGCAAGGGAGAGGTTCCGAGAGTCCTCCTTATAAGAAGGCAACACCCACAAGAAGACAGTATCAGACTGATTGACAGGGTGGATTCCACCTCTACACTTTTATACATCTTTAAGTTGACATAAAACGATGTAACTACCACAGTGACATAGGTATGTCTGATCTAAGCTCTGGTCTTTTTAGTCACCCTTTAAGTATTTGAAAGCCAGACAATGAAAAAAGGAAGACAGGAAAAAATGGATGCTTTCAGAATGTTGTATTGGTGAAGAATAATGAATATAACATGGGCTTCTAGAAGAATAAAGAAGAAGTATACTATTCTTAAAAATGACATGGGCTTCTTATTAATGATTGCTTGGGGGAATTTGCTTCACTGCCTGGCACTAGGCTTCAGATGATAGAATTTTGCATTTTCCTAAATACAAGTGTTTTTTCAGTATTGGCTTACCCCCTAAATATGTAAAGTTTGTTCTCTTCAAGTCTTCCAAGTTGTTTATGTTTTGCATTTTTGTTTCATCTTTGTTCTTCTATAAAGTAAAACTACAAAAATGCCTAATAAATGAGGATGGGAACCCTTCATTCAGTTCAGTTACACTGGACATGTCCCAAGAAAGGCCAATCACCAGGTTTTATTTGATAAAGTAAAAGGCGAGGGAAAGTAAGAGAAATCCTCAGTTAGATGGATTGACTCAATTGCAGCAACAATACCAATGATTTATAAAAAAGATTTAATTCTGTTATACATGAGGTCTCCATTTTTGCAGAGCAAACTTAATTTTAACACAAATAAGAATGTATTTAGTTATTGTTGCTAGTAACTAGCTTTGTTATTTATACTCTAATGCATAATCTATTAAAAAGTTCGATGATGTGCATTAATGTATTTTCTAGAAAACAGACAAGAGATTGAAATACTAAGATCACAATGTCCTCCTTGCACATCTTTTCTTCCACCAAAATGGACACTGCTCTTTTTGAATTTTCTTGAAATTTCACATGGTGCTTTGGCTAACATATAATAGCAGTAGTGTAAAAGTCAGTAGAGTACAGAGCTGGGAATAGCAAGACAGAACAAGATTCAAAGAATCAGACAGTCAGTGTATCGAAACATCAGGTTTTAAGAAGAATGCATTAGGAGTTAGAGAAAAGCCTTAAATTCTTTTTTTTTTCTTTCTTTTAAAAATCATTTTATTGGGGGCTCGAACACCTCATCACAATCCATACATCCATCCATTGTATGTGAAGCCCATTTGTACATTTGTTGCCCTCATCATTCTCAAAACATTTGATTTCTACTTGAGCCCTTGGTATCAGCTCCTCATTTTTCTTCTCCCTAATGTACCCTTGATAATTTATAAATTATTATTTTGTCGTATCTTACACCATCAAATTTCTCCCTTCACCCACTTTTCTGCTGTCTGTTCCCCAGGGAGGAGGTTATGTGTAGATCCTTATAGTCGGCTCCCCCTTTCTAGCCTACCTTCCCTTCACCCTCCTGGTATTACCACTCTCACCACTGGTCCTGAAGAAATCATCTGTTCTGGATTCCCTGTGTTTCCGGTTCCTATCTGTACAAGTGTGCATCCTCCAGTCTAGCTGGATTTGTGAGGTAGAATTGGGATCATGATAGTGGGGGTAACTGGGTGGAAACCCTTTAAGAACTAGAGGAAAGTTGTATGTTTTGTATTGCAACACTGCACCCTCACTTGCTCGTGTCTCTCTCCCCCCCCCCACCCCCCGCGACCCTTGTGCAAGGGGTTGTCCAGTTGCCTACAGATGAGCTTTGGGTCTCTCATCTGCCTCTCATTCAAAAATGATATGATTTTTTGCAGTTTTATTCCTGATACCTGATCACTTCCATACCTCATGGTCACACAGGCTGGTGTGCTTCTTCTATGTGAGTTTTGTTGCAAAGCCTTAAATTCTAAGTAGGAAAGTAATTTGATTTGAAGAGAGAGAAAATTGGAAAGAGCATCAGCCTTGCTTGATAGACTTGCATTTGATTCATATGACTTAAGACGTGAAACTTTTCTGTATTTGTCTATAAAATAGAAGTAATGTTAGTTTTTCCTTACAGTAAGTTATGAGGATGAAATGAGCCTGAAGAAGTCCCTGATTGATGCAAACAGTTAAGCCCTGAACTAGTAACTGAAAGATTACAGTTTAAACTCAGAGGCACCACAGACTATATACCTAGTTACATATTTCCTGAAGGAAAAAACTGGCTTGAAATACTTTGGAGCAGTTATCTTCTGCACACTTGGGATTGTCATGAGTTGGAGTTGACTTGGAGTTGCAGTGATCAACAATAACAAATGTATCTGTGGAAGTATTTGTGTAGACATTTATTCCCAACTCATAAAAGTAAATAACTAGAAGTACAGTTATTGCAATGTATATTACAAGTATTTTTTAATTTTGTATGAAATTGTCACAGTTTCCCCAAGTAGCCAACCCATTTTACATTCTCATCAGCAAGGAGTTAGCATCTCTCTTGTTTCACATCATCACCATTTTCTAGTTTCTTGAGGTAGAATAGAAGACTGAATTTCTATCTCTTTTTCCTAATATGTGTATTCAGTGAAGTAAAACATTATGACCATTACTTTGGCGGTATCTCACAAAGTTTAATAAACTGTTCAACACTTTGTTGCTTATTTCTGTTTTAATTCTATTGTGGTTTGAGGAAATAGTGTATCATATATACTGAAGTACAAGCCAACTTGAATATCAGCCAAGGCACCTAATTTTGCAACAAAAACTGCATTAAAAATGTGCTGAAAGATTTGGCTTATACAAGAGTATGTATGGTAATTTTTAGTCATGTACTTATAAAATATGTTTCATGTCCCAGAATATAGTCTGTTTTAGTGAATCTTCTAGGTGACATTGGGAATAATGTTCTATTGTCCTATAAATTTATTGAGAACTAATTTATTGAGGTGCTGTTTGATTCAATTATATCCTCAATAATTTTCTACCCACTGGGTCTGTGAATTATGGCTAGAGGGATGTTAAATTCTCCACCTGTAAAAGTAGATTCATCTATTTTTCCGTGCAGTTCTATCAATTTTACATGTATTTTGATGCTCTGTTATTAGGCTTATATGTGATTAGCCTTAATCTTTGGAACTATTTAACATAATACTTCTTAAATCATATTTTCCACAATTTATCTGATGGGTTCTCATCTTCTTTTGTTTATTCATTCTAAAACCATATGGCTGATTGGAAATTCTATCCTTTTGTGACAAAGGAGGTAACAGATATGAGTACTTATGCTGCCCTCTTTCCACTTATAAATCTGCTTTAGCAAATGGAATGCTTCCAAGTCAGAGTGGCCTTGAATTTACTAATCTCTGAAAATATAATCACAGTTACCTTTGTTTAAGAAACCATGCATTTTGGTTTCTTTTTAAATTTTTTATTTTATTTTTAAGAGCACATTTAATATAGTCTTTAATAGGACACAGGGAAGAAAAAGACAGACATTTGAAGGTTGCCCCCAGAACTCCAGAATTTATTTATTTATTTCAAAATAATATGTTTAATTTTTTTTAATAAAGCAACCTTATTTTCAAATTACTCTCCATTACACTTAATACATTTGGCAAATCTGTGCTCCCATTTTTGGAAACATTTTTCAAACTTGTCTATTTGGAAGACCAACAGCATCTCCTTTGTTTTTGTCTTCACCTGTCCTAAGTCATTAAATTGCTTTCCTTTCATTTCCCGGTTCATTCATGGAAACAAAAAGAAGTTGCCCGGCAGCAAGGTCAGGTGAGTAATGTGTGTGGGGCAAGAGAGGAATGCTGTTTTTTGCCAAAAACTGGTGCACTGAGATGGCTGTGTGAGTAGGTGCGTTGTCATGGTGACAAAACCAGTCCCCTGTCTGCCACAAATCAGGCCTTTTTGTCACACATTGTTGCACTATCACTTGAGAACCTCTGAATAGAAAATTTGTTTGACATTCTGACCTAGTAGAATGAACTCCAAATGCACTGGATCAGCATTTTTGTCTGTTTGGAAAGTTGACGGACATTCAGAACAAGGTTGTCATCAATCAACATTTCATCTTTTTTGAAATGAGAAAAACGTGTGTACACTTGAGTTTTTCTCCTGGCATTGTCCTTGTCACTGTGTTCAATCTCACAACAATTGCCGTAACATTTTTTTCTGAGCAGAAAGCACAATTGCACAGTGACATGCTGTTCTCTTAAATTGGCCATCATAAAAAACAAGGTTCGAGCAAAACTGATTGCTTTTTCAAAAAAAATTCAAGGAAACCAGAGAGAACTTTCCCATTTGATGCCACAGGAGCTACTTGCTTACATGCTTACCTGCTTACATGGTGGGGGGAAAGATGTGTACTCTGAAATGTTCACCCAGTGGACCTTTTTTCTGCTTTTTTGGGGGGAGGTACCCCCTCATATTAAGCAAATGGAGATCATTGACATGGGGTTATGCTTTTGCTGATATACAGAAACTTAAAGGACATAGAAGTCAAGGAAAACTGTCACACATGCATGTATGCGGCAAATCAAAACATCATAGTGAGAGGTGGGGTTATGAGAGCAGAAATGGAGCCTTGATTGGGATTTGTAAATTGGTGGTAGGCAGAGAATACCAGTGGCCTCCCTAAGGCAGTCAGGGTATGACTCATGTTTGTGTGACCCTCCCATGAGATGATCTCCTTTCTCCCCAGGCTTATCAGGTCGGTAGAGGTAATACCCCTTTTGTTGCCCTCTCTCTGAGAGCAAGATTTTTCAATATTCTGAGTGAATTCTGTGAAGGCTGTATTCACTCATATGAGAACTTTACAGATGGTGTGATAGGTTTATTATGCCAACCTCGCCAGTGAACACATGGAATCAATAAGGTCACAGTTGAAGGACAAAGAGATAAATGGCTCCATGAGGCTCAATTGTCTGTTCTTGCTCTCTGATGATTGGACCAGTGTGTGGCTGCTTTAGCTATTTCTCTGCCTCAACTTGCAAGCTATATTGCCTGTGGGACACCTGATCTGTGGACCATGTTGCTATATTTTGAGGTTCTTTTGAAACTACCTTTGCCGCACTGCTGGTTTATACATCACCTGAGCTGGGGACTGTTTAGCCCTGTCATGTAGTTGACTGTTGATGCCCCACCCTGCTGTTTGCTACCTGTGGCCAATCTGCTTTACAGAAGATTCAGCTGTCTGCTTCCATGACTTGCACTCAGCAACCCTCATTAGTTGAAGAACTCATATATTAACTGTCTCACAGAAATGAGCTGAGCCCCCTGTGCTGCTCTGTGGAGTAATTAGCTGTTTATTTCTTCGTTGTATCTATTTATATCTATATGTGAAATCTTAAGTGTCCTGGTTTTGTTTCTCTAGAGAACCCTAATACAAATGGATTTTGTACTTTCACAGTCATTCATAGCCTTTTGTATATTGAGTCCTCAGAATTTAAGCTTTAGAATATTTCCCTCTAATCATGAATTTTACTATTTACAATCCTTGGATTAAAAAGACTGGTGTGATTGTTTGATGCAGACATAGCTGACATCTCAATTAGATGGCTACATGTCTTAAAACAAGTTTTTCAGACTCTTGTCTTTTGGGGGGTGCATCACTGCACTCTGGTGGGAGTTGGAGGCCTATCCTTGATCCTGGAGAGCTGCTGCTGGATTTGAACCGCCAACCCAGTGGGCCGCAGTCCCACACACAACCACTGTGTCACCAGGGCTCAGCCCTGGACTCTAGTTTTCCCAATTGTTTGGCACCATCTGATTTTTTCAGATGTACTATACTGTATCACACATATCTTTAGTAATATCTTCACTAGGGTAAGTAATCAAGAAAGGCTATACCATAAGAACTACCATATATACTTGAGTATAAGTCAACCCTAATATCAGCCAAGGCACCAAATTTTACCACAAAAGCTGCATTAAAAATGTGCTGAAAAACTTGAGTGTACTTGGTATACTCATATGCCCTATGAGTGTATATGGCAATTGTTCTTAGAGTTTACAATTAAGTGTGAGCTCAAAATCTATGTGTGTAAGAAATACATATATATATATATATATATATATATATATTCCATGTTAGTAGCAGAACTATCAGGTTTTTTATCAGGTTTTTAAGAGATAATTTATGTTATCACCTTGAAACTTTTGGTAATTTGAACAATAATGAACTCAGTCATTGAATGAGGAAATAAAAAAAATTAAACAAATTGAATAAGACTTTACAAAAGAACCATTGGGTAATTGAAAAAAACAAAGAGTATAATCAAAATAAATGAAAAAATACAGTGTATCAAAACCTTTGGGAGATGACAAAAGCAGTACTTGGAGGGCAGTTTATAGCAATATCTTGACAAATCACTAAGGCAGAAAGAATTTCAAAGAACACCTTAACACATCAGCTATAACAATTGGAAAAAGGCAGCAAAACAAACCATACTAGAAGATGATGCTCGAAGAATGATATTAGAAGAAAATAAATTAAGGCAGAAATAAATGAATCAGGGAAAAATGTTAAATTATTAAAAGAATCAATAAGACAAGAAGGTCTTATTCTTTGAAAAGAATAATAAAATTGATAAACCACTGGCAAGCGTAAGAAAGGAAAAGAATGAGAAACAAATTCTTCAAGTAGGAAATGGAACCAGATGAGATAAAAATATCACCTGGTATAATGTGATATATAATATAATATAATATATAATATAATGGTATAATGAAAAATTCTATTCTGGCTAATGTGAAAATCTCAAAGGAATGAATTAATTTCTAGAATGTGTTATTTACCTAATTCACACAGAATAATGTAGAAAATCTCAGTCATAAAAAAATCCACAATTGTCAAAAAAGTCCAGGTCTAGATGGTTTTCTCAGACATTTTGAGAAGACTTAATACCAATATTACATTAACTATCCCACAGTATACAAATGGACAGTATATTACCAAAGTCATTTGATGAAGCATCAAGAAGTCTGATACCTGAGCCAGGCAAAGATATCACCAGAATTGGAATGGATGTAAATATCAAGATCTCAATAAACACATTTGCCAATACATCACGGTTAGATGGGGTTCATACAAAATATGCAAAAATGCAAGCACTTTCACAGGTCCTTCCCCAGGCTGTGGAGCCAGGACTTGGTAGCTGGTGCTGAGAGAAAAACCATTGGTTGCATCCTTACCCTGGGTAGTGTGCTAGTGGCAGCTGTCAATCTATGGGAAAAAATGAAAAAAAATATGCAAAAATTGTTTCATACAAGAAAAACAATCAGTGAAATTAATCACAAGCAAAATAAAAGAGATGATGTTAATATCAATTGATGTAGAAAAGGCATTTGATGAAATTTAACATCCATTTCTTAGAAAAACGGGCCACAAAATAGGACAAAATAAGGGACATTTCTTAACTTAAAGGTATCCATTATAGGCACAAAAGGAAAAAAGCCCTCTATTTTCAGAAAACATAATCTTACATATGGAAAACCCCAAGATTTAATTTGCTCAATCTGATTGAAAAAGTTGGTAGCATTGCTAACTATAATATCAACATACATTGTATATTAAGAAAAAACTCTGAAAGGATAAAATATTTAGGAATAAATCTTATCAGAGAAGCAAAATACAGTAGAACTCCAGTATTCGACCACATCAGGACTCACCTAATTGGATTCTGTTTTTGTTTTTTGTGTTTTGTTTTGTTTTTTGGGCCACTGCCCCCTGGTGGTCGTGGGAGCTACCCAGCGCTGCTCCTGAGAGGCGCTGCTGGATTTGAACCGCCAAGCCCGCGGGCTGCAGTCCCACACTCAACCACTTAAGCCACCGGGGTTCAGCCCTCCATGATTGGATTTTGATGCTAAATGTCAAAATTTCACATCAGAGCCAGAGCAAAGCATCGGAACCCGACCTGAGGCACGTGATTTTTGTAAACAAAAGCAGTTCGTGTTTCAGTCACTTGTTCGTTGGCATTGTTAGTACACGTTGTTGAAACTTTCAGTGGCTGTGTTCCAAGCATTTTGTTCTAATTTTCTTAG